>CAJHNH020002390.1:30000-110621 GCA_905116865.2 Candidula unifasciata | reverse complement strand
ATTTTCAGCAACAAGCGAAGAGTTGCAATTCCGACAGCACCAGTAACGGTCTGATTGTATATCGGTCTTGTTTTTTCCCTGAGTGTTGAGCAGCTGCTAAATCACCTGATAACTCTTCGCAGCGCAGTTCTCCTCAGACCGTAATGATCTATCGGTGCCTCCGCACTGTTCACTTTCTCCCAGAGGGCTCTCACAACGTCTAGCTTGCCATACATCAATTCATCATCAAGTGGTGCAGAACCGTGCAGTCTATCTGTCTGTTCATTTCCCAACACACCGACACAACCTGGAGAAAATATCCAAAGGACGCCAACTACCCGAGACCTCTAAGCTGATGCTTGCCACTCTGAAAATGCCTGTCTCCACTTTTCTCAACATGCTCTGTGAGTCAGTTACAATCACGGCATGTGTGTTGATTTTACGACTCTCTTGACTACTCCCTGGGCCTCTGATGCTAAGCCCCCTGGGATTCAAAGATTGCTGTTATCCTTGTAGGGTTTAACTTTTCTCACTCATTTGACTATCATAAAACATAGTGACAAGTCTATGAAAATAAAAGAGCTGCCAGTTAAAATTAGGAGAATACCAACTATTTCTCACATCCACCTCGTTACACGACAATACAGAAAGAAATAGCTGCCGGAGATCAAAATATCACTCCTTGGCTTTAAACCTTCTAACTCCAAACAGTTTGAGAATCACTGTGTCCATAGAACAATGGAACGACTGTACGCCGTGCCCTCAAACAAAGACTACAGCCAATATTGTGTTCGGTTCACATAAAATCTGACAGCAATACATATTTTAAAAGCCACTTGTGAGCTAAGATCTACAAATAGCAATTTCCTATAGTGTGGGAATGTTAACGCCTGTTAAGAAATAGAAGTTGACAAAGACTGACTCATCAAATAGTGAACTGGGCGACAGGAAGTCACTTTTATAGATCTACTCAATGTGTTTTTCTTGTGTGTTGTTTGGCGAATTCAAACTGTGCAACCCTCGTGAACCGAATATGTAGTACTTGTGTTGATAGTTATGGTTTTAACATACTCCACTAAACAGTTAAAGAGTGTAAAGTCACTTTTTAAATCTTAGTAAGTACCGCTGATCTGTGTATTATAAATTACAAACTACTAAAACGTAATTGTAGTAATTGATACTGATAATTCCATTGTTGTTGTTGCTTGAGAATCTTTTCTTGAACTTATTTTTTCAGCCTGTTCTTTAACGACGGAGAAGTAATGATACACAGTACTATTAATAATAACGATACAAGTTGCACTCAGTTAGTAAATTAATGTATAACAGTTTAATGAACATTCTTGGAGCTGCGATAGATTATAATTATATATTGAAAAAGGCCTAACCTAAATACTGTGCCAAACAAATACTACAGTAACAAATATTTTGAATCACAGTAACTTACATTTACATACAAGTAAATTATGTCGACAAATTTAGCTGTCTAATTAAGTTAAACGACTCCTCAGTTTCTCAAAAATCATCCTATCATTTGATCCACGCTAACACTAATTGTGTTATTTGCACATTATTCACTTATTGAATCCTACACAACATGTGAATAATTTGAATGTAGTTAGTTCTGACAGCTGTTAGGTAATTGCACAGGGCGTTGTCCTTTAATTACTGAATGATGTAGGAAGTAGTTGTTTCAGCTTGAGTGGAAGTTGTGTAACAGGGAGGGCAGGAATGGTGAGCTCTAGTGGTGATGAGGAAGATATATCAATTATATATCACATTATGTGATTTATTGTCCCTATTCTATTTTTTTAAATCATATTTTTTCTAAACTAAAACAAAATGTAATACCCAGTTGGCAGTCATTTGAGTCTTTATTAATATTCTATGTCAGTGTGGCAGAAGGTATTTCAGAAATTATATTATAAAATTAAAATTACTTTAAAACAGCTTTAATTTAATAAGTTAAGGTCTGTGAACTTACATGACAATATCATACATTATTATTATCAACTCTTTTTATCACAAATAGTTGTTACTATGAGATGTATACCAAGCTTATATTGCAGTACAGTCACACTTTAAAATAATCATCATTTCACAACAGTGTTTTCTGTTGTAAATTTAAATAATGCAGACACAAACAATACATTGCGCAATTCATTGTCTGGAAAATTTCGCTGTACTGTAGCTCGTCAGTTGCATTGCTACAGATTTAAGTCAACAAAAGTTAAAAGCACAAAATAAATCCTTTTTTTTTCCTTGAAATACATGCTATATTTTATATTGATTTAATTGTGTAGTAATGTACCTGACGAGATACAGCGACATGTGCCAGGCAATAGATTGTGCAGTTTATTGTTTGCGTCCGCATTATTAAAATACTAATAATGCCATTGTAGTAGAAAAGACTAGATAAAAACTTTCTGTATAATAGAATGGGAACTAGCCATATGGCCTGAATCCTGGAGGCTTGGGATGCCACCCCCCCCCCCCCACCCCCACCCATGTTTACCCCCACCTCCTCCATCTCCAGCCTTAAAATATAGTAAATACAGGCAGTAGAGAGAGCTGTGTAACACATTTATGCAAGGCTTGGATCAGACGAACAAAAAAGAAAATTGAAGTAAAGACATGTCATATTGCCTGTTATGAAAAGAATTAATCCCTTAAAAATCACAACAAAGAAGTCAGAATACACACTTTGTTGCCTAAGTGTATGTCTAGATTCCTCTGAGTGGTCAGGCTTCTGTCAAAAGTGATACCCAGGTACCTCAGTTTGCTTTATTTTTTGATGTCACTGTCATTAATTCTGGTGACATGTTCTTTTCTGAATGGACAACAGCGCAGCAAATATAGCAGAGTGGTCTTTCTGACTGATGTTATGTCAGCTCTACAAGCAATTGTTAACCCAAAAGACACTCAGTTTGTAGACTTGACGCAACAGCTGATTCACTTAGGCTCTTCAGTAGAACAATCTGTACTTCAGTGAGCAGTGGATACAAGGTCACTGTAGCTTAGAAGGCAATAAAATAGCGGATAGATTGGCCAGAAGCGGCAGTGACATGGTACATCAAAATAGCGACTTAACCCACCAAGAGACAAAAACATTAATACAATCTAGTACCCAAGAAAAGTGGCTGGATACACACACCAGATTTTCTCCCCAAGACTCGCTTCATCGCCTCTCTAGAGAGGGACAGTGTATGATATTCAGACTAAGGACTGGGCACAACACACAACAGACTTGGTCAACATATGTTCACATTTTTCGGTGTAGGAAACACGGTGACGGTATCCCTGCAGCATGGCACCTGAAAATGCTGAGCATGCGCTCCAACACTGTCAACTGTATGCTGACAACAGAAACGCAATCTGGCCTGTTCGAACCACAATGAAGACAAAGAGGTATGGTACACGACAGGATATGGACTGCACGATAGCTTTCATAAAGGCTACCGGCCTCCTGATATAAGTTTTCTGACAAAAGGATCGAGGTAGAAGAAGAAGAAGAATTGTGAATACTGATAGTCTGTGAAATGCTGTGCAGGAATTTAGATTAACAGAGGAGTTAATCAACGTGATGTTATGGAAGATATCTATTTTATAGTAGGATATAAAGGCAATCAAATCAGGCCTTTTTCAAAAAATATTTTGTTTAAAGCAGTGTGGTGCCCTGTCCCTACTTGTTTTCAACTAGCCCTCATAGAAAATTATCAGGAAGGTAGAAGATTGTACTCAAGAAGAAACAAAAGAATACTTGGTTATACAGATGACATAGGAGAAAAAAAAATTAAAGACAGTCAAAATACTGGCTCACTTAAATGGAGCAGTTAAAAAATGTGACAGTTTATGAATCAAGACAAGAAAAGTCCTTTGTAGTAACAAGAGAGAGAAAGGATGCAAACCCCCATCACATACAAATAGACAAAACAAAATCCAAAGAAAGGAAATATACTAGTTACTGGGTACAAACTTCAGCTGCATCAGCATACTAAGAGAAAAATACAAACTGAAAATAAGGTACCTACAGCATGTACCAAAATCAATGTCTTGAAACACCAAGATCACACACAATATATTCAACACTGATAGATCATTTGTCTTATATGGCTCTAAAATCTGGATTAGAGCTAAAAGATATGAAGTCTGATTGCACTTTTTTTTTTTAAGAACAGTCTTAGAACAATTTTTGGACCCATCAAAGATGTAAACAGTCTAGAAAGAGACGGATGCCAATCATAATCTGTTTAAATCACCAATAATGACAGACATCGTGAGGGCTAAAATAGACTGTACTGGTTGGGGTATACAGAAAAAATGGCGGATAACAGAGACAGAAACTGCATACACAGATCAGTTGAATTGGAGTAACCACAAAGCAGACCAAGAAGATGGTGGTGACAGGAGACCTACAAACAGTAGAGTTTCCAACTGGAAAGAGAAGGCTAATTACAGAGATGAACGGAGGTGAGAGATAGCAGCAGCAGTGAACCTGAACTGCTCTTAATGCTGAAGAACAACAAGAAGACCATATTTAATGCATATTTGAAACGATTAACATGGGTTAATTAGCACTAGGTTCTACTAGGTAGCTGTTCTACAGTTTGTTAGGCAAATCTTTAATACACATTCTGTTATTTTTGCGATGTCCTTGTCATAAGACAAGTATAAATCTGTTATTTTTGAGAATGTGTGAAGCAGGGTAGACAATCAGTTTTAAAACTAGATTGTCAGTGTTACATTTATGGAGTATTTGCTCTTTGCTGTTATTCAGATTTAATCATCAGACACTACAGATATTTGTATTGACTGATATTAGAAAAAAGATTTTCCAATAAATAACAAATCAAGTATGACAATTAGGATTTAAAAATGCACAGACAAGTGTGGTGTGTAGAAGAAATAACGTGGCTGGGGAAGAAAACAAAGAATTATTGCCAAAAATCTGTTAATAAACAAAACATTACTGAAAAAGGTTCATTAAGATTATCTTAATTTATCTGCATTGCCCAGCACTGTGATCTGTACTATATACTGCAATATATAAACAAGGAGAGGGATTTAGAGCTTGAGACAGGCTGGGAAGAATGTGGAAAGATAGTGCCAGAAAAACTCTACTACAGTCGAGTCTGGATAAGTAGAAGTCGCAGGGACCTAAGAAAATGCTTCCACTTATCAGGACTTCTACTTATCCAGACAGCACACACAATAGAGAAAATTGCCGGGACTAAGCTGGTCATGTCGACTTAAACAAAATTGGACTTATCCGAGTTCGACTTAAGTGGACTCGACTGTACTGTGTTTCTGTATTACCCAGCATTGTGGTACCATGTAACAAAGGCACCAGAAGCTATGAACTCATACACCTTGATGCCCATTTAAAAAAAAAAAAATCTTGTAAAGAGATTAAGCAGCCATCCTGACCATATATAGACATTCTCTATACATAATTATGATGCATTCATTAAAATAAAGCTTCGGCCCCTTGAGCCTCCTGAGCCCCTCTGCTCCTATCCCCCCCCCCCCCCCCCCACCCTTTTCTCCTAGAAAACTTGTAAGGGGGCTGGGCCCTGTCAGAATTCTCTGTGTGCCATACAACATGTATACCCACAGAGCCTGAGGTGGACTAAGAACAAGTTGGAAAGGTAACATCAAGAAAACTACAAATGTATCAAGAGTCCTTGGCCTAGGCAGCCAGAAGAGCAAGAACATTGTATTTCCTTAACAGGGAGAGAAGTAAAAGAGTAAATAAAAATGAAGAAAATTGCCCTGTATTTGCCATCTGAAAAGCCTTTGTGAGAAACATCAGTGTAAAAAGTGAAGGACTATTTTTGACACTTTCTTGTGCATTGGGCTTATAGGGCTAGAACCTATATTTTATAGACCAGTCAGCACTTGGTGGATGATGTAGTCAACATTACATACATACACCGGCTGACTTTACTTTCCAGGATTTTACCTGGTGCTCATTTAAGGCTGGGTCAACCTGGGAGCCATGGTTGTGAAAAAAGAAAATGGCCGACTGAGTTCGGATTCGAACTCACCTCCTTCAGATCCACTAGTGAGCATCTAAATGCTGCTAAAAATCATTGTACCAAATAAAATATGTATTCTATAGATCCATCAAGACATAAATTTCCCTATGTTTATGAGAACTGCATTTGAATTATCCATTTGGAATTATTTTTTTTTAGGTTACAAAACAAGTTGTTTAAACAATGCAGTGGCATTTCTCTGTGATGAGGAGTGAGATGACATCCTTTCACCAATTGACACACTGTTTTCAACATGCAACCTGAGTTACCACTCACTGAATGAACTCAGTTGCTAAAACATATTTGTGTAAACTTGATTCCCTTTTCGGTGGTCCAAAAATAGTAGCTATACATAGTAATAAACGTGACACCTGATTTTATGCATACTAAACTGATGAACACTACTACATTTCAAAGAACTCATTCTCACATCTGTAAGACAGCAGTTTTTGTTTTGTAAAAGGAGAACGAAATACTTGCTTGATTAGGAAAATTATATTTTCACCTCATTTGGATATGCTGTGGGATTATGAAAGCAGCCAGCATGATGTAATCAGTTGCCCTCCTTCATTACAAGTATGACATGGAATCACAGGTAAGTGTTGTTACATTATGGTCACCTCTGTTCTTCTATTTTTTACCCTCTGTTGAAGCATGGGTCCTCACCAAACATGTACCTTTGCTATCTTCAGCTATGTCTTCCAGCATAAGATATTTTCTGTTCCATTTTATCTTCTCTGTTTCTAATTTTCCTCTGTATTTAGTGGGTCAGTCAAGCACAGATTTGTATACGATGAATTCTAAACTTAACTAGAAAAGACAGCATCAGATATAATTATATCAGGAAAGAAGTTGGGCTGATCCAAGGTATTAAGGTATATAAAAAAGCAATAGATCAAATTTTGGACATGTGTCAAGCTACCACCAGATAGATTACCACTGAGAGCCCTGTTACTTAGACATATTGTAAGCACCTAGAGGTCGACCATGCAAATTATGAATGGATGGAATACCCCAAGCTGTAGATACCAGCTTCTATGTAGCACCTGCTGCCTCTTCAAAACCTGATGCTGAAAGACAGAACACGACCAGAGAAGAAGAATCAGTTAGATTCTGTTTCCACAATGAAAGTTAGCGGCAATGAATTCAGACACTATCTGTTTCTCACTCTGATTGTACACTTTAAGACTGCTGTCCATCCATCTCTTGAAACCCTCCCATTTATGTAGCTGTCTGCCTTGTGTTCACTTGTCTTCAACTGTCCCTATAACTAATTTTAGTGCTTTCCCGATATCTCCACCCAGGATGACATCACAGAACAGTCAAATATTTTCAAGGGTAGTAAGAGCAGCTTTTTAATGCCTTTAATTACCCCAAAACATCTAGAACTGGGCCTAACCCAACTCACCTATGTCCCACAAGAGAGTGCAGCCTAGGTATCACGACTGCATAAAGCCAAGGCCCCACGACTGCAGCCTAGGTCCCACGACTGTATGCAACCTATCTACCACTCTCTAAAATACTCGACAGTCTGTTTGGAGAAGATACTGGGATTTAAACTTGTTTTTAAATAAAGGTTGTGCATTTAATACATTTTAAATATATATTTCTTTAAATGCCTGGTCTACCCAGCCTGAAATAGATACCAGGAAATGTTTAGCAGAGCAAAAGTTACTGGTGAGCTATTGGCCACAACACCTTTCATAAGCATTTTGTTGATTTTACTCATTCATAGAAGCTACTAACATTCAGTCATTGTGGGGACTGGGACCATAGAAGCCAGACTCTGGAGATGTTCTCATTTTGTGTATTTGTTTATGTATTTAATATTTGGGGGCCGCATTAGCACAGTCGACAGGAGACTCACTTTCAAATCCAGCTGCGACTCGCTGCAGCCCACGGGCGGTGTTCGAAACTGGACGGTTCCCGGGGTTTACCCAGTTTCTAGGAAATATGTACTAGAGTTAACACTCTGTGGTAAATGGAGTTTCGTGCGGACAGTTTCTTATGAGCTGTCCGTACTGGTGGCAGAGCACTTGTGGTTTATACCTGTGTGCAGTGACGCTGGTTCACATCTCCTGACTTTTTATATTTCATATTATTTCAGATATTTTATTCTATTTTTTTTTTCATTTATTACATGGTAATAATTACTGCACACTCAAATAGGGTTTAAGCCACATGATGTACATGTCCCCTAGAAAATTATAGGGTACTGAGCTAACAATGCGGGGGTGGGGGGTATCCCTCAGCACACCTCCCTAAAGTAAAAAAAGATAAAATGGGAGGGGGGACATGGGGAAGGGGGGGGGGGTAAGGGCACAACTTAACAGTCACACTTTCCTCACCATCACACACATTTCCTAGACAAATAATTAGTTAAGGTGGGGTGCGGGGAGGGCACATGTCCTTGAGTGCCTCAACACAGAAGACATTTTTGTGGGGGAAAGGGGGGGGGGGGGGGGGTTGGTTAGGCGCCTAATCCAGTAGTTTTGTATAGAGACTAATATGCCTCATTTAAGGAAATGTAAGGAAATTATCCTGCAAATTATTTGTTTATGCGTTACACATTACTGTAAATATAATATTTATTTGCAGTTCAACACATTCTTATATTATTATTATTAATTATGTGCTGCATGGTAAATAAATATGATAGTATTCTTGAAATAATAGAAAATGTCTAAACAATTTTTTACTCGGGTTAAAGAGGGTCTTTTAGTACCATTGCACTATTATTGGGGTGGGGGTGGGGTTGGCGCTAGCCCCCAAACATTGTGTAAGTGTACTAGAGGGACAAGTTTTGATGCCTGTGGCTCAGTTAGTCTTTAGGTTCTGGCGCCATTGTGTGTCATCTACAGCTGTCGACTTCATAAGTTGATCGTGTGACAACTTGGCCTTACTCAACCCAGCTACCTGCGCAGTTGTGCTGTAATGAGGGGAAACACGAGACACGCTGCGAGTTTATATAAGAGATGAATGTGATTTTTTTTTAGATCCATCGAACTTCCTAGGGAATTAAACTGGGGCTAAGAAGGCTCGAAGCAGTCGGGCGAATAGTGACATGTTTAAATTCGCCCTCGCTTTTGACATTTTTAGACGTGTGTTCACTCGTTCAGTCCACCCCTCGCTCTTCTCCCTCGGCATTTGAACTGCAACACTTGAACAAACTGGCCGGCCAACATAAATGTCGTTTATGTAAATATCTGCACTTTGCTTGAGAATGCCCGAGTAAAAGAATGACCTCATTGAGTTAATACTGGGTTGACTTGCGTGTCTAAGAACAAGTGGGCCCATTTTCACTTTGCTACAAAGTGTGGTAGTGTTCAGCTACACTTGGCGCGGTATGTAGCCGGTAGCAGAAAATTGCATTGCCTTCTGTCCTTGGCTTGTTTTTATAACTGCGAGATTATGTCAAGGAAGGAATTTTCGGGAAGTTAATCCCGCGGATTTTCCATTTGTCGGTGGTCGTTCAGTTTGGTATGGAGGCCAGTAGTTGGTGTGTTTTGTCGTAAGTAAACATTTATTTACAAACTAAGAAAGGTAATTAGCCTTTTCACGCCTGTGGCTCAAAGAGTATTTCACGTCTTTGGCTCATAGAATATTTTACGTCTTTGGCTCATAGAATATTTCACGTCTTTGGCTCATAGAATATTCACGTCTTTGGCTCAGAGTATTACATGCCTTTGGCTCATATTTTACGCCTCTGGCTCACAGAGTATTACACGCCTTAGGCTCATATATTTTACGCCTCTGGCTCACAGAGTATTACACGCCTTTAGCTCACAGAGTATTTCACGCCTTTAGCTCATAGAGTATGCCACGCCTTTGGCTCATAATTTCATACCTTTTGCTCACAGAGTAGTTCACGCCTTTAGCTCATAGAGTATGCCACGCCTTTGGCTCATAATTTCATACCTTTTGCTCACAGAGTAGTTCACGCCTTTAGCTTATGAAGCATATAATGCTAGACCTGGGAGCTTTTTTTTCAAGCGGCACCTTTTATGGGATTTTTTTCCCAGGACTGCTGTAATAATAGACACTTTGTGGTAAGTATCGGGACCTTTTTAAAGACACTTTGTGGGGGGAGGGGGAGGGGTACCGGCACCGTTCTTTTTCTTATAAAAAAGCCCTGACTAGACCTACATTTTTTTTTGTAAAGACTAATCAGCACTGGATGGGTCATGTATTCAGCATCACGCCGGCCGCTCTTACTTCCCAGTGAGAGGCAATTTATTTATATGTGCCCATTTGTTGCTAACCCCGATAATGTAGTGGCTAGCACGCTTTGTCTGTCTAGCTAGGGTTCGAATCCTTATCGGGATTGATTTTTAAATTGATACTGGACCTTAGTTCTTCTGCACAGTATAAATAGATAATAGGATATACCGTGGGAAGTCAAGACAGTTATGGGGTGTTAACTCTAATACCCATCGCGTGCCGATTGGTCTGTTATCTATGCAAATACAGAAACATTTCAGAACATTTTTTCTGGGGTTTTGGACAGCATTAATTTTAACGGAACACGACAAAGCTAAAAACCTTCCTAAAGAAAACGTATTGGCTGTATCACGACATAGAATATAGCAAATTAAAGACAAATGAGTGCAGAATAAATCTAAACTATTTAGACGTCAGTATTACAACAAAATATTATTAATATCTGACAACATTGAAGAATGTTAGACAAATATGAAGACTATTTACATAAATAAATTTTTTGCTTACCTTACTTTTTTACTTGTTCAAAAACAATGCTATCCAATTCTAAGAACGCACATGCCTTTTCTGTTCAATTATGTATCAGCTAGTCTTTATTTGAAACAATTTATTTAAATACTTTGGATGTTATGATCATTTTTGTATGACATGTCACATTTCACAACAATCGAAAATCGGGAAAACAGCTGATCGAAACAATGAGCCGATTGAAATATTTTGTTTAATTTTCCGATCCTAAACTAAATATCGCCAATAGGTTTGTCACTTAGATATCAATCATAGTTTCAAGACTGTTGTCACCATCTGCTAGAGATTCATTAACAACAGAGCATTATGAACAGTTTATACTGTTTTATTCACTGTTACCTTTTCCCTTATCGTTTAGTATAGACAAATCACGTAAAAATGGTACCCCAACTGAATAATTTAAAAAAAAAAAAAAAAAAATCAGAAAATATTGTTATTATTCCTCTGTTATCGTGAATTTTTAAAACAGAAACCCGATTTTCGCTTCCTTCGAATATGTGTAACGGGTATGGAGAGTATCGTTCCCGAAGCGAAACGACGCAGAGGCAGACCTACGCCAAGTGGATACAAGACATTGTAGATGTATTGACTAAGTAAAGGTGAATATGAGAGGATAGGATAGACTTTGTTGCAGCAGGTTTTATCCCGTATCGCTTAGTCTCTCTTCACATAACAGCTAGCTCCCAGCCGCGAGCGTCGCACATAGCACGATCTCCAAAGCTCCGGTGGCAATCCCAAATATCTCCGTAAAAATTGCACTCGTGAACCGAACAACGCTGCCGTGAAACGAACCCACAATTAATAGAGCGCGAGACAAATGCTTAACCACTTCGCCACGAAGGCGTCAGATGATGTAATGATATGAAAGCACGTGGGGCTGGCAAATTGGCTAGAAAAAGAGGAACTTTCAGGCTTCACGTGGCGTCTGCGATTTTCTCTAACGTACCTGTTGATTGATGATTAACAGTGTTTTACTGTGTTTCGTTAGCACCGAATAATTTGGATTCAGGGCGCGAAAGGCGTCCTATACTGGTTTTTGATATGTGGTTTGCACTGCCTGTAGAATTCTGAAAAGGTTGGAAATCGTTGTCAAATGGTGTGGAATGCAGTTCGAACCGCAGAAATCAAACAGTTTGTCAACCCTAAAATGCAAGGTGGCGGCAGCCAGTTTTACGGTTGCTAGGAATCGGATCCCCACGGTTCTGAAGGAATCTACGATTCGAAGTTATTTAATAGAGCGGAAGTCCGGCACATACATGAGTCACTGGCTACATGCCTGCTTGCGATCGAGCGTTGCAGGTTGATCGGGAAGTTCAAGGTCTGGGGTCTCCTGTTTATGTTGATTCCATGCATGACGGCAGTGGAAACGATGAAGAGGAAAATCAACACAGCCATGCGGAAAAGGCTTGTGGCACCGCCTTGTCTGACCGATGTGGCTCTGTATTGTAAGCAGGCTAAACTGGTACTTCTGTTCAAGTCAAAAACCGAAGAGTTTATAGTCAGCAAGTAATACTCGCAAAGATGCTGCTCGAGTCTTTAGACCCCACTGTGACAGCTGTCAAGTCCGCTCTAAAGACAGGTAAGAAAAAGCCATAGAATCTGCCCAAGATGCACTGAAATTAAAAGAAGTCATGAGGTACACACAAACCGACATGGCTTAGGGCGTGGGAAAGTCAGTTGGTTCTCCAAAGCCACGGCCAAAAAGCGTAGAGACATTTTAATGCAACAAATAAGGGACATCAAAAACGAGAGTCGGATCCAACAATCCGCACAGTAGTCGCAGCAAGACCAGTGGATCGGCCTCGAGAGCGCCTTGCCAAACGCACATGGGGTGAGATCTGGCGACTGAGCTTTGCCTTAAGAACTGCGTACAATATGTTACCATTTGGCGTCAACATTTCAAAATGACATGCGACTAACGATTCGACATGCCCACTATGCAGAGCAAAGCAGACGCTCGAGCACGTAATGTCCGCCTGCAGAAAAGCCCTAGGTCATGGAAGATATACTTGGCGCCACAGTAAAGTCCTGAAAGAGTTAGCGAACATTGTCGACCAAGCAAGGATGGGGCCAATGCTATGGCCAGTCCTACCGTTAACCCCATTTGCTTCATCAAGGCTGGGCAGATTTTAAAAGGTAAAATCAACAAGGTCGCATACGTTCCATCAATACTTTTGTATACGTGGGACTGGTTACTAGCTGTCGAGCTGCCTGGTTTCAAGAGGTACACAGAATCAACCCGGAAGACTAGAAATCTTCGCCGTCAAGGTGGGCGCAAGAGGTCTTATCTCCACTTCCATGTATAGTGCACTACAGCGACTGGGCTTGCGAGGAAACGAGCGCAAGCGTTCACTAAAGAAACTGGGCGAAGCTGCTGAAAGAACTTCGGGCTGGCTTTGCAATCAACGGAACGTCGTGGGGGATGGACCTTGGTAGACTGGTCCGAGTCCCTAGTGGAAAAGAATGTCTTATCCCTTAAAAGCCAATGTGTCTGATAAATGTCTGACAGTGTCTCTCTGTCGACTGCCAAAGTCTAACACCTGACCGATGAATCAACCGAATCTTGTCCCTATGGTCGTTGGGTAGTCGTCTGCTCCAGTTTTCTGCCACAGCGACAATATCATTAATTCTCACAACGTCTGTTACAAATCACCATAGCGTCTTGTTCATGTCCGAGAACATCTGACGCAGTAGCTGGCGAACGGAACTGGATTTCACTTTAACCTCGTTTGTTGTCATATCCAGCTTTCCGCTGGGTGAGGTGGGGTGATATTAAAACTCCATCTTCCACTGGATTACTGAGGAAAACATGGTCCACTAGGTGGAGTTCAGGAAGGCATGAGCAAAAGAGGCTAGGATGCCTTGAAAATCCTGTACTGCGCGTCATTGCTCTTTTGAATCCCGATTGGTGTGTAAATAATGAGGCTGTAGTGTGTATCAGAACTTATGCCCTTCCACTTTAACAAATATCTCGAAAACTCCGGTACAGATCAATATGACCCCACTACCCCCAAGTCTTTTGATTTTATAATGTACCATTGCACATGTGCTGCTGTTTTCTTAAAACTGCGAATTTTTTGTGATCTTTGACTAATAATTTGTTTACCCCTTTTTATATATATATATATATATATATATATATATATATATATATATATATATATATATATATATATATATATATATATATATATGAACCAATACACAAATAAGGCAAGAATCCAGGCAAGAGTATGTGTCTAATTTTATACGAAAACGCCGCTGGAACTATGTCGGCCACGCCCTTAGAATGGATAAATCAAGACTTCCTTACCAAGCCCTCATTTGGACACCACAGGGGAAAAGATCTGGTGGAAGACCAAGGGAAACCCTACGTAGAACTATCATCAGGGAAGGCTCGCTCATGGGCCACTCAAACATCCAAGACCTACAACGGATTGCAACGGACCGCCGTGCATGGAGAGTCGCGACCTCTGCCCTATGTGCCGCACTCGACACAAGAGGAAAGACTAACTAACTAACTAACTAACTATATATATATATATATATATATATATATATATATATATATATATATATATATATATATATATATATATATATATATATATAGTAATTGACACGGACATGGAGATTGTCTGGAAATCTGTTCGCATTTGACACGATGCGTGGTGGTTATTTTGAAAGCCTATCCGGCATGCAATAAAAAATCCGCAACTCACAGGAGACTAAGACTGGAGATATTAACAACTGAAACCACTTGACAGGTTCCCCTCTCCCCCCCCCCCCCCCCCCCCACCCATAATGTTTTATTAGCGCAGACAACAGAGGGTTTAAGACTGTCCCCACCCCCACAATACTAATAATAAAGTTAATATTATTATTGCACAGTGAAACAAGGCCTGAGCCCTCACCTTATGAATTTTGATTTTTTTCTGTGTGGCTGTGCGCTTTACTGCCCTTTTAAGAACGAACGCGTAAAACGCGGGCTGCATTGGTCGTTTCTGTGCACGGAATTCCGCCTAAGTTGCTTGATGATGTTGCAGTTTCTCCGGGCGGTGTGTGGCAATTATCAAATACGTTGAATCAGGAAATCTAAAACACGCCCTAGTCAGTTTCGGCAGTAAATCATGTTAAGACAGCGCACTAATCTGGGGAATTCCACAAGTTGAACCAGATCGTGTTTAACTAGTACACGCACTTCTCAGTTTGGGAATTCCACATCGTAGACTGACGAAACATTAACTAGTAGTTTAGCACTTTCATAGCTTAAACGACAGTTTCGTTAAACTAGAACTGATGGAATCTGGACTTTCGCATCCTTAACCAGCGTTTCCTTTGATTGTTACTGATGAATGCTGGAAATCCACAGCGATAGTGCGTTTCAAAACTCATACTTTAACAAACATCTCGAAAGGATCAACACGAATGGTTACATGTCGTCTTTTATTTCCCATATCTTTACGATTTTGTCATTTATAATTGCTCAGATGCTGCTGTTTGTTTTTAAAAATTTTTTTTAAAGCTGCGAATTTGTGTGATCTTTGTTTGACGAATAATTTCTGAGGGGACGGAAATGCGCGGATACTGGATATGGTAATCGTCATAGAAAACCAGATAAGACTGAAATCCGAATCTGTTTACACTTAGACCCACAGCGTAAAAAGAATTACAGGGGAAAACACGCTCTGTAAAATAAAAATTAGAGTTTAGGGCGGTTTTGCATGCTGCAGTTGAGGTCTTTTGCTCGACTGGTGAATAAAAGATATGAGAAATATCATCAGCGAAATACAGATCATCAAGCTGTTTTGTAGGGGTCCACTAAATTCCTTTCTTGGTGTTAGCAGTTACTGTTTTCATAATCCAGTCTGTAGCCAGTAAAAATAAGAGAGGCGACAAAAGACATCTCTGTCGCACACCTGTTTTTATTTAATCTGTATCTGTTAGCTTACCCGCATGAAGAACTCGGCAGTTCATGTCTTTATATGTTGCCTTTTACTAAGTTAATAATTTTCAGTGGGATTCCATAGTGCCCCATTAATTTCCAGAGAGATTCCCTATCAATGCTGTCAAATGCTTTTATAATAAATAACATGAGTAAAAATAAAAATTCTACGAAAGCTTCAGCGCAGATGTAAAAGATCCTGATATTTACGAGGTCACCCGGCCTCTCATTTCAATTGTCCTAGGTAATCTAGCAATATCGTGTCACTGTGTGGAGTGGTGGTATAAAACACCAACTCAAATGGTGTAACACTTTGTAACCTGGTCCATGCCAGGACTGGATGAGATACCATTGAAATATACTACAGTTTCAATCTACAGAAGAACTTCGACCAGCGGTTCTCAACCTGCCGGTCGCAACCTTTTGTTTTGTTTTTCACAGGGGTCGCCTAAGACCATCGGAAAACACACGTTTTATTGAAGTTATGAAGGAAAATAATTGTTTGGGGGTCGACACAACATGTAAAGTAAAGATCTCTTTTCACGCTTTTAGGCGCATCGGGAATATGGGAAGAGCACCTATATTTTTACAGACCAGTCGGCACTAGGTGGGTAATGTCAGCAATATGCCGGCCGTCTTTACTTCCCAAGGACACACATCCTGGTACCCATTTCAAGCTGGGTTGACCTGCGACGCCCCATACCATGATAAAATCCACGCAGCCGGCAGCGGGTTTCGATCGCGGTACTTTGGTATTACGAGTGCCACAACATGAGGAAATGATTAAAGGGACGCGGTATTAGGAAGTTTGAGAACCACCGACTTAGACCATGTGTGAAACAGACCCCGCAAGCTGGCACAAACATGTTTTAGTTAGAGGCTGTTGTTAAAAGATCTACATTTTGGCTGTTGGACCCCCAGCCGTAGGTTCAGCTGTAGTTTCAATGTTTAACTGTTGTTTCCTTTGCTTATATTGTTACCGTCATGATCATCAACATCAAGATCCTTGCTGGTTGATGTGGGAAATCACACTGCTACACATCTTGCCGGATGCCGTCGTGGTCTAGCGTCTAGAAAGTCGTGGGTTCGGTTCCTAACGAGGGCCGACTTTTTTTTTTTAAATGACTTTGGCTCTCAGGTCGACCCAGCCTTGAGTGGATACCAGGTACAGTCCTGGAAAGTAAATGCGGCCGGTGTGATGCTGACCAAATCCCCCACTAAGTGGTGTTTGGTCTATAAAATATAGGTCTAGCCCTATGTACCCAGTACGCTTGAAAGGCGCGGAAAAGGGTCCTTTTCTTTACACGTCTTGCCATCTTTGGCTGCTTCTAATCAGTTAGAGTTCTTACTTCCTCTGGTTGCCTGACAGAAGATTGTCAAGAGTCTTGTATCGTTGCCCAACTCTAAATGTGTTTCGATAAATTTGTCCAGATGTCTTATTTGTTCCAGTGTTTCCTGCAGAATAGAGGGACATAAATTTAGAACTTTGGGAGAGAACTTAGCAAGTTTCAGTGGACCAAAAGGTAAAAAAAAAAAAAAAAACGCTAGCATCGTATAGGATACACATTGAGAATACCTGAGAACAGTGTAACCAGAATGTCTTTGCAGTGGAACCCACAGAGGTATAGATGCATGACGTGTTAATTGGTAAACGTGAAAATAGTCAGGCACAAGTGGCCCGTTTATTGGTTTACTAAAATAAGTCATTCCGTCACTCATGGCACATTGATTGGTAACGCAAAGACTAGTCATTCACATGTGGCATTTATATTGGAACAGAATTAGCTTTCCAGTGGTTTGAGGTGGCGTCTGTGGCTTAGGTGTTGCGAACGCGTCTCGTAATGCCGGGATGCCAGGTTCGATCCCAGCTGTGAACGATATATCTTGCATTGGTTTTGACAGTGGTACAGAGAGCTGACCGCTTAGTAAGCAATGGCAAACTTCTCAACGTAAAATGTGCCTAGAAAAACCACAACATCTATGTCTGCAACGTCCTGTGAAGGATACGCAACTAACTTTAATGGTTGGGGTGGGGAACTTCCTCTTGACCTGGCACCCAAAATCCGAATAGCTAGTCGCAATTAACTTCCAGTCACAAGCCGCAGGTGAACTGGAACCGGGAAAAAAAGGTGGTGCTCAGTGTGTCTTATCTCAGGACATGACTTGTAGCTATCGAATTAGTTTGGGCTGGAAAAATTTGTCTCGACCTGATATTCAGTTATCACCGTCACAGTGACTGTGCTCCAGAGCTCTGCTTACCCACTCATATTCTAGAAACCTTCTTCTTCTTCTTCTTATTCTTCTTCTTCTTCTTCTTCTTCTTCTTCTTCTTCTTCTTCTTCTTCTTCTTCTTCTTCTTCTTCTTCTTCTTTTTCTTCTTCTTCTTCTTCTGCTTCTTCTTCTTCTTCTTCTTCTTCTTCTTCTTCTTCTTCTTCTTCTTCTTCTTCTTCTTCTTCTTCTTCTTCTTCTTCTTCTTCTTCTTCTTCTTCTTCTTCTTCTTCTTCTTCTTCTTCTTCTTCTTCTTCTTCTTCTTCTTCTTCTTCTCCTTCTGCTGCTGCTGCTGCTGCTGCTTCTTCTTCTTTTCTTTTTCTTTTTCTTCGCGTTCAAAAGCTGTTAACTCTGGCGGAAAGTTATGATTGTTCATCCACTTCTGGACTTCAGTCCTGTTCCAGAACCTGGGTGTTGTATGTGCATCCGTTTTACAGATCTGACTCATTTGTATGCAGACTGCTGGTTCCTTGCCACTCAGGCAGATGAACTGCGACTTTGAAGACAGCTCCCAGTCAGTCGTCTCTTACGACATGCTTTTGGGTAGGCAGTGGGTCTATTCTTGTTTTCCCTATAACAGGGCCCCGGAACCCAAACGGGGACTCCCAGAAACCATCAGGATGTGCAACAACTGGCGTTCTTGCGGAAAGACACGTTAGAGTGTAACCATGTCAGTGTAGAAAGCCGCGCTAGCAGTGGCTATATGCTCGCCTATTTTCCCCCAAGGTTTTCAGTTTAAATCCGCGTTAAAGAGATTTATTGTTTTTTTTTTCCATTAACATTATCTGTCTAGTCGACCGAGTCTAAAAAGGTATTAGGGTATGTTCCTGGGAAGTAAAGGCGGTGGACGTGATGTTGACCACATCGCCCATCGAGAGCTGATTTGCCTATGAAAATATGAGTAAGCGTCATATTCCCAATGCATCATTTGCATGCTTATGGTCTTCACTTTTACTTACTTTTCCCCTTGTCTTAACACGCTGCAGTATACTCGGACTGGTCGGGATTGATGTCTTGTGTTATCACAATTGACGTCATTGAACATCGGGTATTCCCGTGCTTGCTCATTCTTCAAATGCAGCAGCCAACACCAGCTACCTCGAATTTTCTTCTTCGATTTTTCTGTCAGAAAATGTGAATCAGGAGGCTGATGAAAGCTGTTGTGCAGTTCCACTGTGTACTATACAGCTTTGTCTTCATTCACGCTGGAACAGGCCAGATTGCGTCACTGTTGGCAGTATATAGTTGACTGTTTGGAAGGACATGCTCAGCATTCTCTAGTGCCAAGTTGGAGGAACATGGCTCCGTGTTTCGTACGCCGAAAAATTTAAACATATGGTACATCTCCACTAACTGTTTTTAAAAGAAGGTAATTACTATGTCGCCCGTTTTGCGTTTTGTTCAAGTGAGAAGGTCGTTGCAACGAATGCCTCCTATCTAACCTTTTAGACGGTACTGACAAGCTTTACCAGGCCTCACTTCGAGGTCGTGTAATCGTGTTAGCGTCACATTTTGCGTCACTGTCTGCCAGCCCAATCCGTATAGCATTTTGGCTGAGACTAAATCCGCGTTGCCATCGAGATTAAACCCAGGAGTTTGAGCTATATCAGCAGTTCTCAACCTGTGGGTCGTGACCCTTTTGTGGGTCCAACGACCGTTTTACACGGGTCGCCAAAGACCATCGGAAAATACATATTCACTGAAATTGTGAAGTGGCAAAGAAAATAATTGTATGCTTCGGGGTCGCCACAACATGAGCAACTGTATTAAAGGGTCGCCGCACTAGGTAGGTTCAGAGCCACTGAACTATGTCATTGTCGGTAGACTTCAGCCTATTATCCAGGGGAAGTAATTACCCGTCACATGTCAATCTGTGTGTAAGGAATAACTATCACCACGAACGACTGCGTTATCAAGAAACCAACAGGTCAGAACTGAGAAAAGGTCACGACTGACCACCTTGTGATTAGTCAGCTCTGTCCATATTGCCAATAGCTAAATAACATTGATCCGGATATGGTCATTTTGTTTCATAAATGCGGTTTTTTGTTTAAATCGCCCTATACATTCCAACGAAAATAGCTGCCTGTCTGTTTGAGGCAGGTCCCTGTAAAGTCGTTACCGACATTAGAAGAAAACGGAGCACATTTTGTGGTCAAGTGTGAGGAAATGTCTATGAAGCATAAAGTTTAGTGAGAAGATTCATTCTTACATACAGTATCTATCTATCTATCTATCTATCTATCTATCTATCTATCTATCTATCTATCTATCTATCTATCTATCTATCTATCTATCTATCTATCTATCTATCTATTATCTATCTATCTATCTATCTATCTATCTATCTATCTATCTATCTATCTATCTATCTATCTATCTATCTATCTATCTATCTATCTATCTATCTATCTATCTATCTATCTATCTATCTATCTATCTATCTATCTATCTATCTATCTATCTATCTATCTATCTATCTATCTATCTATCTATCTATCTATCTATCTATCTATCTATCTATCTATCTATCTATCTATCTATCTATCTATCTATCTATCTATCCATCCATCCATCCATCCATCCATCCATCCACCATCCATCCATCATCCATCCATCCATCCATCCATCCATCCATCCATCCATCCATCCATCCATCCATCCATCCATCCATCCATCCATCCATCCATCCATCCATCCATCCATCCATCCATCCATCCATCCATCCATCCATCCATCCATCCATCCATCCATCCATCCATCCATCCATCCATCCATCCATCCATCCATCCATCGATCGATCGATCGATCGATCTATCTATCTATCTATCTATCTATCTATCTATCTAATCTAATCTAATCTAATCTATCTATCTATCTATCTATCTATCTATCTATCTATCTATCTATCTATCTATCTATCTATCTATCTATCTATCTATCTATCTATCTATCTACCTACCTACCTACCTACCTACCTACCTACCTAATCTGTCTGTCTGTCTGTCTGTCGGTCGGTCGGTCGGTCGGTCGGTCGGTCGGTCGGTCGGTCCGTCCGTCCGTCCGTCCGTCCGTCCGTCTGTCTGTATGTCTGTTTCTCCGTCCGTCTGTCTGTATGTCTGTCTCTCTCTCTCCGTCCGTCCGTCTAAATGTCTGTCTGCAACAACTGTTACCCTGCAGTATAATTATAGTGTAGCTGTTATATTTATAGTGAGGTTGTTTGTGTCTAGGAAACTCTTTAAAGACCTTGCCAATATGGGACGCAGTTTTTCGTTATTTTAAAGCAAATGCACAACACCCCCCCCCCCCCCCTTTTCCTTTAAGCAGCCAGACCTGCAGTCACATACCCGCACATGCATATTCACTTACATATACATACACAAATATATTTATACATACATACATACACACAAACGCACACACACACATATATACATACATACATACATACATACATACATACATACATACATACATACATACATACATACATACATACATACATACATACATACATACATACATACATACATACATACATACATACATACATACATACATACATACATGCATGCATGCATACATACATACATACATACATACATACATACATACATACATACATACATGCAGGCATGCACTCAGATACACGGACAAACAAACGTATTTTATGAGAGTGGTTTTTAAATTATGATATTAATCTAGGAGCTCCGATGCCGGCTGTATTCCGGCTCTAGGGTGGCTCCAGCCCAGTGAACTACGCATGGCCTTGTTCTGTCACATAAGCCAAGCAAATGAATCACAAGAACCTGTTTACAGTTGATATTACAGTGTTATTCCCACGGCTCCTTCTCGCCACGCCCGCCTCACGCACATAGTTTAAGTATTATCGTGTAATATCTGTGGCGTCTGCACAGTGAATGTTGGCTACATTGTTCTTTGGGAATACGTAGTTTTTTTGGGAATACTTAGTGTTCTTTGGGAATACTGACATCGGAAGCCTCCCCCCTTCCATCTATTCCATGACGCCACTATCGTATCATTGTCCGAAAGTCACAAGAGAACTATTTTGAAAGTAAAGGTAAAGGTGAGAGTATCGACTTC
Source organism: Candidula unifasciata (assembly GCA_905116865.2). Lineage (NCBI taxonomy): Eukaryota > Metazoa > Mollusca > Gastropoda > Stylommatophora > Geomitridae > Candidula > Candidula unifasciata. The sequence goes on along the minus strand of CAJHNH020002390.1, from coordinate 88,538 downwards.
ATTGCACTGGATTATATCCCATGCGTCTCAGTCTCTGCCTACAGAACAGCTAGCTGCCTGCCGAGAACCTCGCACAGAGCATGACCTCCGTTGCTCTAGCGGCGATCCCCAGGAATCTCTGTCAAAATTGCACTCGTTAACTGAACAGGGCCGTCGTGAAACAAACCCACGACCTTCGGGGCGCGAAGCAGATGGCTTGACCACTTCGCAGCGGAGACCTTTATATAACGATTTTTTTTAAAACCGTGAACGGCAGGGAACGAACCCCAGTACTAGGTGGTCATGTAGTTAACTGTATATGCTAACAAAACTAAGGGGCCGTATACTTTTAAGTATATCTTCTTCTTCTTCTTCTTCTTCTTCTTCTTCTTCTTCTTCTTCTTCTTCTTCTTCTTCTTCTTCTTCTTCTTCTTCTTCTTCTTCTTCTTCTTCTTCTTCTTCTTCTTCTTCTTCTTCTTCTTCTTCTTCTTCTTCTTCTTCTTCTTCTTCTTCTTCTTCTTCTTCTTCTTCTTCTTCTTCTTCTTCTTCTTCTTCTTCTTCTTCTTCTTCTTCTTCTTCTTCTTCTTCTTCTTCTTCTTCTTCTTCTTCTTCTTCTTCTTCTTCTTCTTCTTCTTCTTCTTCTTCTTCTTCTTCTTCTTCTTCTTCTTCTTCTTCTTCTTCTTCTTCTTCTTCTTCTTCTTCTATCCTTCTGGCAGAAAACTTATATCAGGAGGCCGGTAGCCTTCATGAAAGCTAACGTGCAGTCTACATCCTCCCATGTACCATACAGCTTTGTCTTAACTGAGGTTGCAACATGCCAGATTGCGTCTCTGTTGTCAGCGTACAGTTTACAAGGTTTTATATATATCTCTCTTGTCACCGCTTATGTTTTTTTTTTAAATTTTTGAACCTTTAATAAGAAAACAAAAGTTAGTAATTTTTGAAACATCTTTTCTCTTTCATATCATCGCTAGTATTTTTTAAAAGTCTAAATATCAAGACACTTCCGAATCAGTCCCTTGCTTATCACTGCTAAATTTTTAGATTTGAATATCAAGACATTTCGGGATTCATTTGAATGTCCTTTCGTTCGTTTTTCCTTCGAAGCTCGAAGTGTTGAGGATTGGCTGGCCGAACGGTTAGAAGGCTGTGCTCTCAAGCGGGAGACCCGGGTTCGAATCATCGGCAAGGCTGGGGATTTTTTTTTTTGTCGGGGGCAAAATAAATCCTCACCTGCACAGTTGTGGCGACAGCACTAGCCGTGCGGCCGCAAATTCCTCAGACTGAAAGACCTTCCTGCCTACACCGCAAAAGTGGTATTACAAAGGCAGTAATGGGCAGTTTTGGCTTGTAGATTATTTCCCATTACACATAGCAGGCTCGAAGTATAGGACGCAAAGCAACCTGTTCGCGCTTACAGTGCGTCGAGCACATGGTAAAACAGTAAAGGCTCAGGTACTTTATTTTGTTTTCACCCCAAAGGAATTCCGGAGTTCTGCCACCCCCCCCCCCCCCCCCCCAAAAAAAAAAAAACCTTCTACATTCTAGGTGTGTTATGGGTTAGGGTTAGTATTAGAGTTTGGATTAGTTGCTGTCTCTCAAACGGTCGGGGCTGACACAGATCTTAACCCTAACCCCTAGAATTTTGAACTTTAGCAGAAACTCTGTGATTTCCTTTGTTTGGGGTGAATTGAAAATTAAATACCATGGCTCCTTTTTTTAACGCCCGTGGCGCATAGGATCATATTTTTTTGACCAGTCGGCGCTCAGTGGTTAATGTAATGACATTGCACCACTTCCTTTACTTCCCCGAACATCTTCTAATGCACATTTTAGACCAGTTCTACCTAGGGACCTTGATTACTTGTAAAAATGTACCCTCTTTGGATATGGACCTAAGACCTTTGTGCTGTCTAGCCACTGCTCTACCGCTTTTAGAATTTATATCTGTTTCTTCTTCTTCTACTTCTTCTTCTTCTTTTTTTTTTCTTTTTCTTCTGCGTCTTCTTCTTTTGCTGTTGCTGCTGCTGCTGCTGCTAATTATTCTTCCTTTTCTTCTTCTTCCTCTTCTTCTTCTATTTTCTTCTGTTTCTTCTTCTTCTTCTTCTTCTTCTTCTTCTTCTTCTTCTTCTTCTTCTTCTTCTTCTTCTTCTTCTTCTTCTTCTTCTTCTTCTTCTTCTTCTTCTTCTCCTCCTTCTTCTACTTCTTCTTCTTTTTCTTCTTCTCCCCCCTCCTCTTCTTTTTTTTAATGTGTGAAAAAAGTCCTGCTCGATGCGGATTTAAACCCACGACCTACGGGCTTGAAGCGATTGTCTTACCGCGCTACACCACGATGGCTGCTCTTCGGGGTTGAACGTAGTCAGACTCTACTATTTGGTCACCAAAACCTACCTGTGTTTATTTTGCACGTTTCACCAACATTGAAAACATCAAATTGCTTTTCTGTAGTTGTTTTCCTTCTGATTGTTTTATCTACTCCTTACGAATCCCACACGCAGAATCTCCTGGATGCCGTTGTTAGATGTGGCATGGGCACGACTCAGCTGTTACCACGACCGTTATCCGGCACTTACTGTAATGGAAGGAGACCTACCACAGTCAGATAAAGGCGATTCCGACGCCTGTTGTGACGATTAGGGGATGTAGACTTAGCGTGTATTAGCTCACGTATTTATGAAATGAAGTAAGAACAGTGGGGCCCGAATTTTTTTTTCTGCCTTTCTGAGGCAGGTAAGTTAAAAATGGGAGCATCCCAAGCTCCCCCCCCCCCCCTTTCTTCTCCTCCTCATCTTCCTTTCTCCTCCTCCTACTTCTTCTTCTGCTCATCCTCCTCCTACGCAGGAAAGTTCTGTTTGTTCAGCCATGTCTGGACTTAGGCCCAGTTCCAGAGCTTGAGTTCTGCCTGCACACACATTTCACAGATCGGGCTTATTTGTATGCAGGCTGTTGGTTTATTGCCTCTAATGAAGATGCATTTCGACTGCGAAGAAAACATCCCTAATTAGTTGCCGTTTACGACATACTTGTTGGGGTTAGTGGGTCTGTCCCCACCCCCGAACCCACACGGAACATGTCTTAATTTGAAACGCTAAAAGTTCGTATAGAGAACTTTGAAACAATCGATGCGTCACGTCAGTCTGTAGATAGATTTTTGATTTAAAGTTTTACCCGATTGCAAGGACTTCTTTTGTGTTTAGCGGTTCTCAGAAAGAAACCTCACAACACTCAGGTGCTTTCCATAAGCGCTACGTCCTCATCTTCAGCAGACAGTGAAGCGTTTCAGGTCAGATGGTACCAGTTAAAGTTTGATTATATGTCTTTCTTGCCTTTCCATCAGAGTGTAGAATGTCGCCCAAGATCGCCTTGGTGACATGTTTTATCAACAAAGTCGTTTTAAGGATTTGGAAAGAAAAGCGCACTGTACAAAGGAAGTAATCTAAATCAGCATTGCAGAAGAGCGAAAAGATCGTTTCGGCATGGAATAATGTTTCAACAGGCTGTGACAAGAAGATCCGGCCGACACTCGTTGCCCAGAGAAAAGTTAGGACGAACGTATAATCAGACTGCAGCCGGCATCTTTGTTTCTTAATGTCAAAACGGACGTGTTGTCGGTCACAAATGTATTTTTTTTCTACGTAGATACCTGGTGATCGTCGCTTCAGCTAGGGAGATCGTGCTTTCTGCTAACCTCTCTGCAAGCGGCTAGCCGTTCCTCTGAGAGTGACCGTGATAAAACGATATAACTCACATTTAGAACGAACCTGTAATCAGACTTCAGCTGACGACTTTGGTATTGAATGTTTTGTTTTTGCTACTGAGCATAACGACAGGGCACTGGCTGGAATACCCAGAACACGGTGGTATCAGTGCATACATGCAAAACAATCTAAGTAGGTGTATATTACGCAACATTAGGCCTATCTTTTGGTGTCATGTTAAATGACTTAGCCGGTGTCATGTTAAATGACTTACCGGTGTCATGTTAAATGACTTACCGGTGTCATGTTAAATGATTTGCCGGTGTCATGTTAAATGACTTACCAGTGTCATATTAAATGACTCACCTGTGTCATGCTACATGACTTACCGGTGTCATGTTAAATGACTTACCGATGTCATGTTAAATGACTTGCCGCTGTCATGTTAAGCGACTTACCGGTATCATGTTAAATAACTTACCAGTGTCATGTTAAAAATGACTTACAAGTGTCATGTTAAAAATGACTTACAAGTGTCATGTTAAATGACTTATCAGTGTCAGTTAAATGACTTACCAGTGTCATGTTGAATGAATTACCGGTGTCATGTTAAATGACTTACCGGTGTCATGTTAAATGACTTACCGGTGTCATGTTAAATGTCTTACCGGTGTCATGTTAAATGACTTACCAGTGTCATGTTAAATGACTTACCAGTGTCATATTAAATGACTCACCGGTAAATATGAACACCAAGGCTAACAGTAGTGTAAGACCCATAAATAAATAGACTAGTCTGCATTTCCATGGCTTGGGGTTGCAAACGCAGTTTATAATTCCGCTATATCCTGTTCGATTCTTGCAGCCGGTGATTTGGCAGCTGGTATTTTGCGCTGATTTCGATAAGGTTTCAAGAGTTAACCGTTGAGTGGCTGAGGCAAACTAAATGTAAAGTTTGCATAGTGAAAACCACAAATGCTGTGGCTAGTTTGTAACATCCTCTAACGAATGCGCAACTAACTTTTCAATGGGAACTCGGTGGTTGATAAGGCTCACACTATCTGTCAAGATCCGCCATGATGTTGAGAGACAAGCAACTTCACTGAGGAGTTTTCAGCCGTGCATAGACAGTTCGGTGTTTTAGAGAAGTGTCTCAGAAGGGCATCATCAATAGAAATGACGAAACCAGCAAGGACAAAGATTGAAGAGACACGTGAACTCCTACGCCATCTGACAAGACACACGATGTTTATGATGATTAGACAGGGATGGTCTAAGGCGTTGGCTTGATTGATGCTTATCAACATAATTATCCACAACAACAAGGATCAAGAGTTACGGAGAGATATGGTCGCCAGTGGCATCTGACAAAGCTCCTGATGCATAGAGAATAATAATGCATGGAGAAGAAACCGCACTGGATGTTTGAAATAGACTGTTGCTGGCATCCGCAAGGATGAATGCAGATACAACGAAGTACTTGAAGAAGTCGGCTTATTAGCCTAAAGATGTAAAGATGGCAATTCTGCTGTATTAAAATAATGCAAACACAAACAGTACACTGCAAGATATATTGTTCGGCATATTTCACTGTATCTCGTCATAGGCATTAGTACAGCAACGTATATTCATGCATGCAATGAGTCATTTCCACTTGTATTCGAGTACACAAATCAGGTTGTCTCCTTTAGTTCTGTACAGCACACGTCCGGAAGTTCAAGATGGTCACCTGACTTCCACGGAAGTTTAACATTTACCAGATGCTCCTGGTTCTCCAGGATTATTCCTTTTTATTGTCACAGCTTGCGCCATTTTCAGTAATCGGCGGTTCGGTATGTTGTAAATAACACAGAGAGTACAGTCTCTATCAATTATCTGCCAGACTTTAAGCAGATGACACCTTGTCTAAGAGGTGGATCAGTTCCTCTTGGTGTTGTAATAAAACTCAAAACGGCTTCCTTAGTACACCAGACGATAAACATATGTTTGAGAATATGTTGAGATCTAAAGGGGTGAGAACTCGTTAATCCAGAACAGTCTTCATCTGGTTCATGGTGCGTCGAGGATTAATTGTAATGGGGGAAAATAATGACAGCTGCAATGGGATTTCACACATACACACATACACACATACACACATACACACACACATACACACATACACACACACACATACATACATACATACATACATACATACATACATACATACATACATACATACATACATACATACATACATACATACATACATACATACATACATACATACATACATACATACATACATACATACATACATACATACATACATACATACATACATACATACATACATACATACATACATACATACATACATACATACATACATACATACATACATACATACATACATACATACATACATACATACATACATACATACATACATACATACATACATACATACATACATACATACATACATACATACATACATACATACATACATACATACATACATACATACATACACAAAACAGCACGTCTTCATCTATATACATATGCACGGTATTCCTATATAAAGTGACATTTTGCGGGAATATCTTCACATTTGGTAGGTCATGGCAGCTCAAGGTGGCATAGCCAATTTAATTTAAAGCCTCTCTGCATACTCCTGATTTCCTTTAAATAAGCAGAGGGGGAACCTTTGAGGCCGTTGAATATTATGAATTAATCGAGTAACAGAAATTGTATTGATTGGCACTCATAGAAAGAAGTAGAAAGATAGAAGAGCACACTAGACAACATAAAAATCGAAAGCTATAGTTACCGTGCCTAGTTGACCATGTTCTTAGTGCACTTGTATTCATGGCGAGGTGCAGACGCCGTCTGGAGGAGACAGGTTCAATTCTCGGCACGGTAACTATAGCTTTCGATTTTTATGTTGTCTAGTGTGCTCTTCTATCTTTCTACTTCTTTCTAGGAGTGCCAATCAATACAATTTCTGTTACTCGATTAATTCCTGGTTTCCTGGAAGAAAACACGTTGAGAGCTACCAAGTCTCCAGCTAACTCCTAGCTTTGTTGACTAATACATGTATACATACACATATATACATACACATATATACATACACATATATACTAATATACATATATACATACACATATATACATACACATATATACATACACATATATACATACACATATATACATACACATATATACATACACATATATACATACACATATATACATACACATATATACATACACATATATACATACACATATATACATACACATATATACATACACATATATACATACACATATATACATACACATATATACATACACGAGGGAGCTTCCGATGCAAATCTGAAAATTGTGACATAAATTTCAGTAGCCATGCCTGCGTCATGTAATCTGTCAGTTTTGTTATTAAGAATTAAAAAGTGTAACGCACTTGACCTCACGAAGCAAACGAACACAATAACGTTATAAAGATAGTTTAAAGATGGTCGCTCCACTTTTGACATACACCAAAGAGGAGCAGCATTCTTTTATATATATATATATATATATATATATATATATATATATATATATATATATATATATATATATATGTGTGTGTGTGTGTGTGTGTGTGTGTGTGTCTGTGTGTGTGTCTGTGTGATTCCTTTTACTGCAATGGCACTCTGGCTAACGCCCTTGAATGCCGAGACAGTAGTGGAGGCCCGGGGCGAAGGGTCAAGTCATCTGTCTCGCCCTCTGAAGGTCGTTGGTTTGACAGACGCGTCGTTCAGTTCATGGATGTAGTTTTTAGAGGGATCTTTAGAGATCGTCCCTTCAGCTTTGGAGATCGATATTTATGCTATCCTGTCGGCAGGCAGCTAGCCGTTTAGCGGAGGAGGGATGGGGGAAGAGATGGGCTAATATTTGGGTAACCCTTTGCAGCAAAGATCCTCTGGACTTTTAACTTCTCAACTTTAACTTTTATAGAATGTGAGAAGACCTGACACTCCAGCACTAGCGCCAGCTTCTGCAGCGGGAATACCCCAGCCTTACAAATGCTGCAGATTAAACGAGGACCCCACTGTCTTTAAACCGCTGCACCATTTTCGAAACTGATATGTGAAAGATGCCGGATAAAAGTTGGACGTAGTTGGACGTAAAACTACCCGAGTTTGGCAACACAATCCTCATGTTTACCCCGCTTTCAACAAGCCAGCTTCAAATAACACAAAATATGCCAGGCGATGTAGTCAGCTAGGAATATTTGAACATCTACTTCTGCTTTCGAGTGTCGCCCTGGTGTAGCGGCTAGACACTGGCCTGCTGATCAGTAGGTCGTAAGTTCGGGTCCTGGCGGTACCGGCCTTTTTTCTTCTTCTTCAAAATGACACTGGCTCTCAGGTCGGCCCAGTCTTAAATGGGTACGAGGTACAGTCCTGGAAAGTAAAGGCAGTTAGCGTGATGTTGGCAACATTACCCACCAAGTGCTGATTGGTTTATAAAATATAGGTCTAACCCTATGTGCCCTATAAGCTTTAAGGCGTGAAATAGGGTTCAGACTTCTGCGTTCGCCCTTAATAGAACGGTTTGCAGGTTCGATTGTGTTTTACAGCTAGGCTGCGATATCTGCACCTTAAGACTCACCATATCCGATTTCATCAAGCCCCTGATGGATTATGTGTCTTTATGACATACTTTTCCAATCAAAATGGGGCCCTGGAATCCACAAGGAGGTAATATGGCTACACTTTTTGTTTTCGTGTTGTTTTCCGCGCCATCTTAACTTTTTCAGTCCCACTTGTTCGTTGTTTCTTCAGCACTGTCCATAGTGATTAGTGATTAGAAAGGATTATCATCACAGCACTCCGGACAGATTTATAGGTGCTCCGATCTCCTCCTCAATAGTTCCACAAGTGTAAAACTTCCGATGACGCCCTGTTCTGTGTTGGTTAAGGAAAAGTCTTGTCCCCTTAGTAAAATGTTCATTTATTGCAGCTCCAGGCTTCACCCCCCCCCCTTTCCCCCATGTCCATCAGTTTAGTCAGGGATACGGAGTCATGTCCTTTGGTGTGCTCCTCGGTACGGTAAGTGCAGCGCATGGCATTGATAACATCACTTCTGTCCTGTACTGAACCAGCCATAGCCACCGCAGTGTCAGCAAGATAGTCTGCACGCTCGTTCCCTTGAACACATGTATGACATGGCTCAACGATGAAGGTTAGGGCATTATTCGTGAAGTGCTCAGTGTTGCAATCCATTCTTGTCTGATAAATCCAGCTTGGATTTTTTTAAAAGCATATTCATTGAGTCACTAAAAATGCATACGTGTGAACTTGTCTGTTTTTAGCACTGTCCATCCCAGTGGTTGTTACCTTTATCGTGTGCTCCCTTCCCACTTATGGTAGTATATGGCAACAGCCGCACCCTGCAACAACTCAAACACCGGAACCTACCAATCAAATACCTTTCTTAAATGTTTGTGTATTCTAGACAAGGCAATAAGGTCTACTGTGTACGTAAATTGTTGCTGTGATTGTTATTTGACATTTGCCTCGTTAATATAAATTTCTGTAACCTATGGTGCCATTTCAATGGGTTGAAATGAATTCTGTCCGTATTCCATAGTCGTGGATTTCAAGCTATACGATAGACATGGCCAATGAGACACCTTTTTTTGGGGGTGCCGAGTTGACCATGTATCTTAGTGCACTTGTATTCATGGCGAGGCGCAGACGCCGTCTGGAGGTGACAGGTTCAATTCCCGGCACGGTAACTATAGCTTTCGATTTTTATGTTGTCTAGTGTGTTCTTCTATCTTTCTACTTCTTTCTATGAGTGCCGTTCACAATACTTTCTGTTACTTGATTAATTCATAATATTTAACGGCCTCTAATGGTTCCCCTCTCTGTTTATTTATAACAACTAAAACAAATGTGATTAAATAATTGGGGGACCGAGAAAGTAATATACTTCATGCACTAATAATAAGAACTTGGATGAAGAAAAAACATCGACATAAATAAAAGTGAAACACAAATTCGAGTATTTCGTTGTATCTCGTCAGGTGCATACTACAGTAACAATTAATTCTTCTTCTTCTTCACTTCCTCTTTTACCGCTGTGGGTGTCGAGGGAGAAATAAGGTTCTGTTTCTAGCTCTTCTGGCTGCCTCGACCATAGGCACATCGTGCTGTTGTAGAGTTGCTCTGATGTTATCCTTCCATCTTGTTCTTGGTCTACCCCGTGCTCTACGTCGTTCTTCTCTTTCCATGTATGCTTTGTATGGTATGGTGTCACAAGGCATTCTCTCTAAGTGGGCAAACCATTTCACTTGCTGTCTTTGTATGTAATCCAGAATTGGTTCTGTGCCGACTTGTTCTCTTATGATCTCATTCCTGATCTTATCTCTTATGGTCACTCCTACAGCCCTTCTCAGACATCTCATTTCCGTGGTTACTAATTTTCCTTTATGGTTTGTTGTGAGTGACCATGTCTGGCACTGGTAACACAGAGTTGGAATAAATATGCTTTGAATAAGATGTCTCTTTGTGCTGATTGGGATTGTCTTATGCTGTAAGAGGGTGGCTAGATGTACCAATACTTGGTTTGCTTTACTGCATCTAATGTCAATTTCTTTATCCAATTTCCCATCTTCGGTAAATGTAGTTCCCATATATTTAAACTCAGATGTCTGTTTAATGCCTTTGTATTCTATTGCTATGTTTAGATCTGTCTTCTTTTTTCCTATTGACATTACTTCTGCCTTTTCAGTGTTGATTCTCAAATTATTTGTTTTACATTCTTCATTCATGGATGTTAAATGTTGTTGCAATTTCATGGCTGTATCTGCTATCAAGGCCTGATCATCTGCAAAGAGTAATTCGTTCATCTTACTAAGATCTTAATTCATGGGCTTGGCATTCTTGCATATACTGTCGATGTAGGTGATGAACAGCAGTGGTGATAAGATACACCCCTGTCTTACTCCAGATGCCACTGTGAAAGGATGAGATGTTCCCTGATTTATTCTAACTACACTTCTACAATCCCTGTATAAACTTTTGCACACTTCGATGAGGTGTTCGCTTACTCCATATCTTGCCATTATTTTCCATAATAATTGTCTGTCGACTCTGTCAAATGCCTTCTCCTGGTCTACGAATGCAACAAATAAGTTCTTATTGTATTCAATGTTCTTTTCTATTAACTGTTTAAGTGTGAAGATTGCATCTGTGCAGCTTCTATTTCTTCTAAATCCCATCTGTTCTTCTGCCAGCTGTGGTTCTATCACTGGTCTCAGTCTTGTTTCTATTATCTTGGCATACATTTTGCCAACATGGCTTAAAGGAGAGATGCCTCGATATTGACCGCATTCTCGTTTGCTTCCTTTGTTCTTCCACAATGGTATAACTATTGCATGTTGCCAATCAATAGGGGCCGTTTGTTGTACCCATGCTGCATTGAATATTCTGTGAAGCCATATGATGCTGCTTTCACCTGCTGCTTGAATTATTTCTGTTGGTAATCTATCAGCTCCTGGTGCTTTATATTTGGGAGACTGTTTAATGACTTTTTCTATTTCATCCATTAGTATGTGTGGTTCTAACACTGTTGCTCTGTGCTCTTCAGTTGTTCTTTCCTGATGATCTCCTAGAGGATTAAAGAGCTCATTGAAGTATTCCCTCCATCTTTCTGCTATCTCGGGTGGATCTATCAATGGCCTTCCTGTCTTATCATTAATTATTTCAGTGGGGTTGTAGCTCTCATCTCTTTTCCGCATATTTGTAATTACTTTGAAAAATTTTCTGCTGGCTGTTTTCTCATTTTCTGCTAGTGACTCACCGACTGCTTGTAGTGACTGCTTGTTTTGCTTTCTTGACACTCCTGTTGGTTTCTCTCCTTTGCAGTCTATAGTTTATATAATCTTCTTCTTTCTTTGATTTTATCCACTGTTTATATGTCTTTTTTCTTTTTAATTGCTGCTTTTATTTCTTCGCACCACCAAGGTGAATATTTGTTATTTCCCCGTCTGTTTCCACTCTTCCGTTTTCCACATAATTCTTCTGCAATACTAAGCATAGTGTTTTTATATATACTCCATTCTTCCTCAATATTGCCAACTACATGTGGAAGTTGTTTGAATGCTGTCTCTACTTTCTGTTGTAACTGTTCTTTTACTCCTTCCTGTTTCAGATTTGCTATCTTGATGAGATCCTTGTTTTTGTTTAATTTCTTTCTGTGTTTCTTTAATGTAAGATGTTTTTTTGTGTTAACACAACTATTTTATGGTCAGTGTCACATAGACCATTAGGGATTGCTCTTGAATCAAGAATTCTCCTTCTTCCTTGAACTCTGGTAAGTATAAAGTCAATCTGGCTCTTGATGGAGACATCATTCCATTTGTACCAAGTGTAAAGTTGTGAATCTCTATGGTCAAAGAATGTGTTCGTAATAAAATGATTGTGCTGGCTGCATAGATCCAATATTCTTTGACCATTTCCATTTCTAGCACTGTTCTTAGCTGCATATGGATCTAAAAACTGTTCGAATTCTCTTCTGTTATTTCCTACCCTCCCGTTGAAGTCACCAATTACATATAGTATGCTGCTTCCCTCAACTTTCTTTATCTCATCAGACAGATCGTCAAAGAATTCATCTTTCTGCTCTTCTGTATAATTATCATTGCATGGTGCATATATCTGTATATATGTTTCAGCTTGTTCTCCTCTTTTAATTTTCAAAGTAATAATTCTATCTGAGTGATAATGTATGTCTAATATGTAGTTAGATATGTCCGGATGTACCAGGAAACCTACTCCATTCTTCGATGTTTCTCCTCCTGCATATGTTAGTAAGTCGCCTCTGTGTATTTTCTTAATAATATTTCCCTTGCGTCTTATGTCAGCTAGCTCCATTAACTTGATTTTCCTTTTTTCCATCATTTCAATAATCTCTTCTGTTTTATTTCCCCAGGCCAGCGGTGTTAAGTGTTGCAATCTTGTATTTCGCTGTTCTGTCTCGTAGTCCCTTAACATTGCCATGGTTAGATACCGTTTGATCAGTCCGTTTATATCTCATGAAACAATTAGTTAAATGAAGCAAATAGCTGAATCCTAAAAACTGAAACACAAATTCGAGTATTTCGCTGTATCTCGTCAGGTGCATACTACAGTAACAATTAATTAAATGAAGCAAATAGCTGAATCCTAAAAACTGAAACACAAATTCGAGTATTTCGCTGTGTCTCGTCAGGTGCATACCACAGTAACAATTAATTAAATGAAGCAAATAGCTGAGTCCTAAAAACTGAAACACAAATTCGAGTATTTCGCTGTATCTCGTCAGGTGCATACTACAGTAACAATTAATTAAATGAAGCAAATAGCTGAATCCTAAAAAGTGAAACACAAATTCGAGTATTTCGCCTTATCTCGTCATGTGCATACTACAGTAACAATTAATTAAACGAAGCAAATAGCTGAATCCTAAAAACTGAAACACAAATTCGAGTATTTCGCTGTATCCCGTCAGGTGCATACTACAGTAACAATTAATTAAATGAAGCAAATAGCTGAATCCTAAAAACTGAAACACAAATTCGAGTATTTCGCTGTATCTCGTCAGGTGCATACTACAGTAACAATTAATTAAATGAAGCAAATAGCTGAATCCTAAAAACTGAAACACAATTTCGAGTATTTTGCTGTATCCCGTCAGGTGCATACTACAGTAACAATTAATTAAATGAAGCAAATAGCTGATCCTAAAAATTGAAACACAAATTCGAGTATTTTGCTGTATCCCGTCAGATGCATTCTACAGTAACAATTAATTAAATGAAGCAAATAGCTGAATCCTAAAAATTGAAACACAAATTCGAGTATTTTGCTGTATCCCGTCAGATGCATACTACAGTAACAATTAATTAAATGAACGAGATACAGCGAAATACTCGACTTTGTCATATTTAGCTGCAGTCAAAATCCATCTTATTCCTTAAAACTACTTAGGGATTTAGAGTTTGGGGAAAACAAAATTCCAGGCTCCAAATTGCTGAGATGACAATGTGTTCTGAAAGCGCGTTAAAGAACGTACATATTGGTTAAGATACTCTGATAAGTTCCATTGTAGGGAGAAACAAACACTCAGATGTTTCCGGTACTATCGGAATTGGAACTCTGCGCTTGCTGCTGAAGGTGGTGACGGAGCGCTTATGGGAATGCCCAGAGTGCCATATTGTCAGTTCTTAACACATGTTACTTCGACGTCGGGAGTCGCTGCGGTGTGCAAGAGGGTCTTTTACTAGTATTGCTATTGATGACACCATCCTGTTGTGGCGGGCAGCCCCGTACTAGTGACGATCACGACCCCCTCCAGCTTGTATGCTACTGAAGAAGGTCACGGTAAGCATACATTGTCCGCCATGACAATATCTATGTTTTAATTTACACAGAAGACAGGCACTTGATACGCGGGTATATAACACACGCGTATTATACCGATCTGGTGATACATGCTAGAGTTATGCCAGCCGAAATCTGCTGGCTTCAAGGCATGTGCACTGTTTGTTGCTTTTCAAGACGTACACTGTGTCAGAGGTCTGGTGTCTTTGTGATACGAGAAGACAGACTGCGAGATGCGTACTCAGGGTAACGGAGGGTTGATATTTGATTTTAAGATTACCGTGTGAAGTTGAAGGAATGCTGCCTGTCTTCATCCTGTACTGGAGTGAGAGGGAGGTCTTTTGTGTAGGCTTTGTTTGGTATGTGGGCTGTTAAGTGATGATACGGCTTACTAGCTGGTTGATAATGCTGGCTGCACACCATTTATAGCAGCGCTCTTCAAACATTACACCTTCGGACAGGCAGAAAAGGTGAACTGTTTGTGTGTTGATCGGACCAGCTGAAGACAAAAAGAAGCGAAAGCGCACATAGACAGCAGTTTCTTTTTAAAAGAAACAATGTTGCATCAATTTTAATTCAGATCGTTCTCACCAGTTTGTAGATTTGTAAGCATTGCAGCCTTCTCCGAGCATTAGTCCTAAGACAGTGTTCATAAACAGTGGGCATTAGAGTAATGTTGTCATTATTTGTATTGACCTGGGTTACTTGTTTTTCCTTTCTTTTTGCCTTTCCTTTTCTTGTCTTTATTTATTTATTTATTTATTTATTTATTTATTTATTTATTTATTTATTTATTTATTTATTTATTTATTTATTTATTTATTTATTTATTTATTTATTTATTTATTTATTTATTTATTTATTTCTGTTTTTAAATCTATGTCGTCCTGTCTTTCTGCTTTCAGTTTTTGTCTTTATCATGTTTATAAATCCTTGTCACGGAGGCGTTTCGACAACCTGGCCAGCAGCTCAGAGTTGAGCAACCAGCTGAAATTACTGGCTGCTTTCGCTCTTCGCTGTGCGAATTTGAAGTCAAGGCTAGGGCTATCGTTACAGTACAGTCAGTGGAGTAGCAAGCATGGACAAGACCTGATGTCAGTCACGTACAGACTGAAGCAAAGGGCTGAGTGACCGTCCAATAATCTTGGATTCAGACTGTCAAAGAGGATAATGGTAGCATGCTGTGGAAGTCGCAAGCAAACGATCAATCTGTGGGCCCCACCCACCAGTCTCTCTCTCTCTCTCCCTTTCTCTCTCTCCCTCTCTCTCTCTCTCTCTCTCTCTCTCTCTCTCTCTCTTCTTCTTTTTCTTCTTCTTCTTTTTCAATATCCTGACGCTGTTTCAACACTGTACTCGGCATCATCCTTTTTCCAAATCCCCTTCCAGACGATGATAATATAAAACAGCCCGCACCCAACAACATAATTTACCCACATGGGCAACCGCTTGTGATGAGCAGAGATGCCCCTAGAGTGAGGCCGTCTCCTACATGTTTGGCAAGACGTACAAATAACCAGACTGCTACTGCTATCATTGGTATTGGGACTATGCGTTGGCTGCTGAAGATAGGGACGGATGGGAATTCCCCGAGTGTTGTGATGTCGGTTCTTGAATCAAATTAAATCAGACAGAATGTGCTATTTTCGCCTTTTGCCCCAGCACGTCCGATTTCGGAAAACTCTCAGTTAGTCGCCTTTTACGGTGTGCTTTTGTCCCTTTTTTTTCTTCTTTTCTTGGGGGAACTGTGTTTTATAGCTATCCGCCCTACTCTCAATGGGGCTCTTGTAGCCATACAAATGGGGAGAAGTGTTGTACAGAAAATTGTATAGTCCGTTTGCAACAGGAGATGCGGTATCTATGGGAATGCCTCTATGCTATGATTAGTAGAGCTTCCGGTCTAAAACAGAGGACTACGCATGACAGAATGTTAAGCTTCGAAGTTATTTTTGCTTCCGACAGCGCTTTGCTAATGCAGTTTACCCATTTGGACGGTAGTCTACTGTTTCCCTGCTTGAGCTACTGGGTGTAGTCCTTGGTGCGGCCCTGTGAGCTCTGTTTTTCATGTGGAATGGCTTTCATTTGTGAAGTGGTTGAGTCATTAAATTCATTATGCCGGTAACGGGTTTACTAATGGGCCGATAAACTACTGTACGAAATAGTTGTACATGTTGACACCAACTTTTCGTGCCAGACTACTTCTACCAGTGACAAACTACATTTCTGGAGGCGACTCTTGGCTTTGGCGCCTCTAGCAACTGCCGTAAGCATTTACTGCGTGCGCATATTTCTGGATTGTGCCGGGACTAATTGTTCACCAGTTTTTCAAACTGGACAGGAAGGGACATTTGATTTCTACTGGCACAGGAATGGAGCAAGTGTGGAGCGACCCGACTACAGTGAAGGTGAAACCTCGACTAAGACTTAGCTATAATGTCGATTCATAAGTCAGTAATCTATTTTCTTTATTAAAATTAGAGTTTGATAAGGCATTCAGTGAATTCCGGGCTTTTAATTAGGCTTAGTTTTTTTGCCATCATGGGAAGCAAAGAATAGTGACACTGCACCCTACCAGGCATGTTCTAAGAGGTGACTAAGGCTAGGGTTGGGCTTGAGGTTGGCTACCTCATCCTGTAAAAACCATAGCCACAAAAACCAACCAACCATGGATAAGTCAAAAAGAGAAGCAAGTAAAACCCAGCCAACCAAGATGGGGGAAGGCTCTTCAATTAGAAGTATGACACGGTGTGGAGAAAGCCGTAAGGAGTCCGGATCGTTGACGTACCCCTCCTCTCAGCTAGGAAAACCTCCGGAATTGGCACCTGGAATGTTAGAACTCTCTATGATACAGGGAGAACAATGGAAAATGTCTTTGCATTGGAACCCACATAGGCAGAGGAATAAAGAAAGGCTAAAAAACACACGGAAAAGAGAGCTGGAGAATGAAGTTGGAAAGATAGGGAGGACATGGGGAGAGCTCCATGCAATGGCGAAGGATAGAACGACTTGGCGTGAGTTGGTTGAGGGCCTATGCTCCATTGGGGGATAGAAAGGCAAAAGAAAAAGAGTTTTTTAAATATTTTTTTTTATGTCTGTATACAGAATAATGTGAAGTTTCAAGCTTTAGAATATCATTTTTCACGTTTCAGGCTGAAGACTTGCCTTTGTCAGATTAAACATAGTTGCTTTTTGCGTGCAACTGCAGTGTAGGATGGGCGGAGGCATATTAAGTTTCTGTGTAGGCTAGGCAGGGTTAACCGTCTGTAGTGCAGTCACTTGTATCATGATCACCGCCGACATTATCGTCATCGTCAGTTCCTGTTTGACTCTGTGTATCTTCTTGAAGGCTGGGGGACAGGGACATTGCTAAACAAACCTTACGGATGAAACACCTCCAGCCTAGCCCTTTCTTTCTTTCTTTCTTTCTTTCTTTCTTTCTTTCTTTCTTTCTTTCTTTCTTTCTTTCTTTCTTTCTTTCTTTCTTTCTTTCTTTCTTTCTTTCTTTCTTTCTTTCTTTCTTTCTTTCTTTCTTTCTTTCTTTCTTTCTTTCTTTCTTTCTTTCTTTCTTTCTTTCTTTCTTTCTTTCTTTCTTTCTTTCTTTCTTTCTTTCTTTCTTTCTTTCTTTCGTTCTTTCTTTCGTTCTTTCTTTCGTTCTTGCTTTCTGTCGTTCTTTCTTTCTCTCTTTCTTTCATTCATTCTTTCTTTCTTTCTCTCTTTCTTTTTTTTATTCGTTCATTCATTCATTCTTTCTTTCTTTCTTTTTTCTTTCTTTCTTTCTTTCTTTCTTTCTTTCTTTCTTTCTTTCTTTCTCTCTTTCTCTCTTTCTGTCTTTCTTTTTTGTTTGTTTGTTTCTTCTTCTTCTTCTTCTTCTTCTTCTTCTTCTTCTTCTTCTTCTTCTTCTTCTTCTTCTTCTTCTTCTTCGCTCGTTTTTAAAGTTTATTTTCAGATGCTATATTGTAGTTTACAGCTGGCATGCGATATCTGCGTTTTTCGGCCCGACAAAATCTTAACAATAGAACCGACACGGGTAAAAAGATTCAGAGTTCAGTAGCGGTCTTACTGTCGGCGTCTGTGGCTTAGGCATTGCGAACGCACTTCGTAACTCCATGGTGTGGGGTTCGGTCCCAGCTGCGGGCGAGTTGGCAGTAGACCGCCTTGTGTTGCTTTCAACAGAGGTATCGAACGCCGACCGCTGAGAATGTGGAATCACAAACAGACGCAGATTTCTGTGGTTGGTTCTGCAACATACTTCGTGCAAATAATATTCTAATATATTCGTTTCATAGTTAATGTATATTTGAAACCATTGAAATCACCCCGGACCGTATAACAAAGAAGAATTTAAAGTTGGAACTGCCTGTCTTAAAACTGGAGACACTGTTGTTATTGTGCACATCTAACATCAGTTCAATTTCCTCAAACAGTCCTACCGCCTGATTGATGGAGTGGCCATTGGAAGCCCGTTGGGTTCTATCCTGGCAGACATCTTTACGGCACACTTAGAAAAAAAAAGATCTCTGGACATTGATAACTTGTTGTGTTATAAACGGTATGTAGATGATAATATATATTTAAATTAGTAATGCAGTGGATACCTTCCCACTGTGGAGTTCCCGGAAACGAAAAAGCTGATAAACTAGCTAAGGAAGGTGCAACTGAAGAACAATCTGACATACCAGTCTCTTATCAACAGAAGAAGAGAATGATCAAATCAATCAGAATGCCACCGAAACTGGCACAAGATGATTAGAACAGGGCACAATAGACTTCGCTCCCACATGTACAACAAATTTAAGATTGCCCAATCGGCCATGTGTACTTGTGTACTGGCACCTGAAACAACAGATCACATCCTTCAAGACTGTCCCATATTCAACGCTTTCAGGCAAAATCTTTGGCCAAAAGAGACACTTGTGGAAGTCAAACTTTAAGGGCCGCTTAGTGAATTACAAAAGACTGAAATTCATACAAGAGACGGCTTTGCAGATATAGACAATTTATTTCATGCGAACGAAAGAAGAAGAAGATAATCTTATTGTTGCCACTGATAAACAACAGGCAGAAATACTACACACACAGATGAACCTGGCACACAAAAACATCTCACTGTCCCTACAACGTAAATGTAACAACACAATTGCATTTTTAAACGTCCTGATCAGACGAAGGGAAGATGGCACCATCCAACGATCAGTATATAGGAAAGATACTTGGACGGGCCAGTATATAAACTTTAATAGTTTTGCACCCATCCAGTAAAAACGTGGCCTCGTGTGAACATTATTTAACCGCGCTAGAAACATTTGCTCTAGTGATACGCTACAGTCTTAACTAGAAATTCTCAAACAAACGTTATTATTGAACGGATACCCAGTTGGATTTATTAAGCGCTACTGCCAGCCTCCTCAACCAACTACTGCAGAAACATCAGTCACCAAACAACAAGTCTACATACATCTAACCTTTCGAGGGGATGACGTTATGAAACTGCTAAACGACCGGCTCAAAACAGCAGTCGGCCAAACTTTCTACACCGCTTTGCCAATTATCAGGTTTAAAACTACCCCAGTGGCAACGCCCTCGGTGAAACAACCAGAGCCGACGTACGCCAAATCGAATTGTATCTACCAATTTGAATGTAGCAGTTAAGCTGCTTATGTGGGCAGAACTGATCGACGCCTGGAGAAACGAGTCACTGAGCTCATTCCACTATTTGTGGGAAAAGCCATGCAAAATAATATTCAAAATGAGAATACTGGCCGCAAAGATCACCCCTCTGCAATAGCACGCCATCTTCTAAAATGTGGACACGTGGTAACTAAAGACAACGCATTTCAAATCCTTCATACGTCAACCAATGGCAAAACGCTAAGATTTCTCGAGGCTTCCGCGATTCGTCACCTGCGCCCGGAACTCTGTATACAGAAAGAGATGGTTCTGTCTTTACGGCTGTCCTGGTAAAAACAGGCAGTTATGTTTGATCGTTGTCCATCACGGATCACTATAACGATGTCTGGAGAGAGGGAACAGTCCCACAACAATGGAAACACGCTACAGTCATCCCAGTACCGAAACCTCACAGGGACACGCAGAGTCTGGACTCATACCGGCCTATATCACTGACCTCCCACATGGGAAAGGTACTGGAGACTGTAGTCACCAAGAGAATTAACTTCCACCTGGAAAAACACCAAAAATACAGCAGCACGCAATCCGGCTTCAGAGCCAACCGATCCTCAATTGACCAGGTGATCAAGCTAGAAGATCACGTCAAGTGTGGGTTCCTGAAACAAGAAAAAACAACCGCCATCTTTCTAGACCTGACCAGCGCTTTCGACACCTGCTGGAGGGAAGCTGCAATCAGGAAACTGAGCGTAGTTGGAATTGTAGGGAAACTCTCAACTATATCAAGAGCTTCCTACAAGACCGAACCTTCTCAGTAGCAGTCAAAAACGAAAGGTCGGCAATCCACAAGCAAGAGAGAACGGCACCCCACAGGGCTCGGTGATTTCCCCTGTTATCTTCTCCATCCTCGTGAACGATCTCGCGGAGGCCATAGGGGTCGACAATGTCGGTCTGTCCCAGTACGCTGACGACTGCGCAATATGGTGCTCTAGCGTCCTCATAGAACACGCCGTCGATCAGCTGCAGGAGGCGGCCAACAATGTAGCAGGATGGATGGAGAAGTGGGGCTTCAGAATCAACCCAACGAAATCCGTCCAGATGATATTTCACTGGAAAAGGAAATGGTGGGCACGTAGTGACTCTGAAACCCGCATCGTGATAAACGGGCAAAGAATACCGAGGAAAACACAAACGACATTCCTAGGAATGTTACTTGACCAACAGATGAACTGGAACCCACACATAAAGCAAACCATCACCAGATGCTCCAACAACAACAACCTTCTTAGAATAATCAAAGGGTCCGGATGGGGTGCGCACACCCGAACCCTACTGAACTTCTATAAGGCGTTCGTCAGAAGCAAGCTCGAATACGGATGTGTCGTATACGATGCTGCCTCCGACGCACAAAAAGCTCTTCTAGACCGAATTCAGAACGAGTCAATGAGAATCATCCTGGGGGTAGGGAAAGGAGCCAGTCACGAAGCCATGGAGGTAGCACTAGGTCTCATACCACTAAGCCTACGCAGAAGACAACTGAGGCACAGCTACTGGTCTCAAACAACGCTCGACCCACACCACCCTGCCGCCCAGGCGCTGACTGTTCATGAATATCCATGGTCGAAAACCAGCATCCCACTGCAAAAATTCCAAAGACCAGCATCCTGGAAAACGGCAGCAGAACTGAACACCATCAACAACAGCGGTATAAGGTACCACCCGACCACCCCAACCTGGGAGCTCAAAATTCCGTACACGGACGAAAGCCTGGCGCACGTAATCGACAAAAACCAGGCCATCCTCGATGCAAGGTCGAGAGTCGACGAGTACATCCGGAATGCTGAAGTAGACACCATGATTATCTACACAGACGGCTCCAAAACCAGTACGGGTGCGGTCGGCGCAGGGGTCTTCATACCAGCCTTAAAAACAACCCACGAATATAGGCTCACTGACGATACAGCAGTATGCACGGCAGAGCTGGTAGGGATACTAAAAGCACTGGAGCTAGCCTGCGAAAGGCCGCCCATTAAGCTCCTTATCCTCACCGACTCGCTGTCATCTGTCCAGTCATTAAAAGACTATTCGAAAGTGAGCCGACAAGACTTGAAAGAAGAAATCCTGACTTTGTCAACCAGACTGAGGAGCCTGGGATGCCAGGTAACCATTGGCTGGATCCCAGCTCACATAGGTATCGAAGGCAACGAAGCAGCAGACAGAGCGGCAAAAAGAGGCACCAGCAGCCCTAACACAGTGTTCACGGGACTGGGCAAAACAGAACAAAAAGCAGTCATTAGAAACAACGTCTGCAAAGATTGGTCCCAGCAGTGGTCGACCAGCGATAAAGGCAGAATCGCCTACAAATTACTAAAACAACCCAGTCTTAAGAACCAAGTGCAAGCGCCGACAAAAATACCTGTCATCCGCAAGCTGTGGAAGATGCGACTAGGGTGTTGGACAGACCGATTCCGCACGCCTGTGTGTCAGGAATGCAGGGCCAACAACTCTATGGAACACTTCCTGCTGAACTGCAAAACCTACGACCCTGAAAGACAAGATCTTGTGTTACACTTTAGAGCAAGAAACGAACCAATGACTGTCGAAAACTGCCTCAGCGTGAGCGCTGAGGACCAGGTCCAGCGACTCGTCAAGCAGTTCATTTCAAGAACGGGGAAAGCGATCTGAGAAGCCATCCCTCAAACCCAGAGCTGTACAACCAGATGGGACCGGACCAGATCCTGCGAGTACCAGCGGCACCTGCCAGGACAGTCTATCCTTCCTCTCACTCTCCCGACCTCGCTTTATGTCCTCTGAAGCATTCCAGCACTCTTCACCTATGCTACTACCACTACCTCTACCTGTCCGCTGGCGAATAACATCGTAAATGCCAAAGTTGTAACACAAATCTGAAATTAGTATATTTTCAGGAAATAGTAGACAGCGGAACCCACCAAAGGCCACCCGACGCTCCGAAGCAGCTAGCCAAGGGCATTGCACCAAAGGGGACCAGCACCAGGGAATTCCTGTCTAACTTACGCCACCTTAAATGTATCTATAACAATGCCTTTCAGTCCCATTTCAGACCCTGCCCTAAGGCCGAAAACCAGCGTGAAGGCCTAAATGATTACCAAAACTTTAATTAAACATTCTTTCAGGCAGAAGTAGACAGCGAAACCCACCAAAGGCCACCCGACGCTCTGAAGCAGCTAGCCAAGGGCATTGCACCAAAGGGGACCAGCACCAGGGAATTCCTGTCTAACTTACGCCACCTTAAATGTATCTATAACAATGCATTTCAGTCCCATTTCAGACCCTGCCCTAAGGCCGAATACCAGCGTGAAGGCCTAAGCGACTACAAAAACCTTAACTAACATTCTTTCAGGCAGAAGTTGACAACGGAAACCACCAAAGGCCACCCGACGTTCTGAAGCAAACCGCTGAAGACATTGCACCAAAGGGGACCAGCACTCGGTAACTCCAGACTCTCTTAAGCCGCCCCCCCCCCCCCCCCAATCACATGTACATTAACAATGCCTCTAGTTTTATTTCAGGACACTGGATTTCACCCCACGAGAAATTCCAGAGACGAGAAGCCACATCTCTCAATCTATCTGTCACTCTCAATCTCCCGACCTCACTATCACATCTACTGGCACATTCGGGCAAACTGACCCTTCATTTGCAGTCTATCTTACGTCCACTACTTCTCCACACTCCGTGGGAAAAAAAAAAAAAAAAAAAAAAAAAAAAAAAAAAAAAAAAAAAAAAAAATTTTTTTTTTTTTTTTTTTGGGCTGATCACAACAACAGATTGTGACGGCCCTGTTTGTCCTGAAAAGGAACATTGTTCGTATCGATGGAGCAACGGATATTTGTTTGGCTTTTTCCGGCGGCTTTTAGATCGGCAACCAAGCAGCAACAGGGCACCAGCACAGCGACCAGCACGAGGCAAGCCAAGCACCAGCAACAGTCAGCTAGTACCCTTCAATATCATCGCAAAGAGATCTGGATCACACCAGAACCCAAAACCGCAAACAACGCAGCACAGCAAGGAAGCAAACAACAATAATATCAGGTGTGTCTACACACCACAAATAAAAGGAAACCATATAAGACAGCAAAGGACCCTTCTTCGATATAGCAGGCCCTCGGGCGGCTGAAAGAGGATCAAGTTTGGAATTTTTCTTGGACAACTGGCAATGGCAATTGATCGTTGTTGAAATTGTATTTCAGTTATAAAGGATTCACTTATTTGCTTGATTTATGTAATTGTTACTGTAGTATGCACCTGACGAGATACAGCGAAATATGCCAGGCAATGAATTGTGCAATCTATTGTTTTTGTCTTCTTTGTTTCAAGTATATTTGTTTTTACTTTTTTAAATTTTGGTATGCTTCTGAAGACTAGTCGCCGCAACAACCTTTGATTGTTCAATGTAAGGGATTTTGTAAAGCTGACATAAACTTTGTTTTTCTCCTACTTTTTTTCCCCCTCTTCCCTATAATTTCCTCCTTTTTTTTTAAAACATAAAGGACACAATAAACTAGCCGGTCTTACTAGGACAACCACACAAAGACGTTGCAACCTGCTGCCAGCCTTATACAAAGTCAGTTCATGTGTGTACATCAGTGTTTCCTAAACTGGTCTTAGTCGCGGCGCCTTTTGTCAATTAAAATTTCTCCACGGCGCCCTAACCTAAGTAAAAGTATGACTATTGGTATGTAAGAGATTAAAATAAACAAATAAAAAACGTGTGTATCTAATTCTAATATTTCCCGGCGCCCCTGTGAAGAGGTCGCTGCTTACCGGGCGTCGCGGTGCACAGTTTGGGAATCACTGGTGTACGTGATTCTCTAAATTGGACGGCCTCATTGGCTGACTTGCTGGAAAAAGAACGAGATAAGACACTGAGATAAATTCCTAGATGGTTTGACCACACGGCGTAGGGCTAAACAAGAACACTGACCTGATCCATAATAATGGTGCTCGCATGGGATGGCGAACGATATTGGGCTTCTTTTGTCGGCAATGGCACAGGATGATGATGGCTAGGGAAACAGCTACGAGGGCATAATCGCTAACTGTACGTGTTAATGCACTCGAAGAAAGAATAGAGGGATGAATTCACGTGCTGTTAATAAATAAACTTATTTTTTAACAATTGCGCACAGAACACTTGTTGATGCATTATGTTTATGATAGATTCGGTGCAGTTGTAAATTTAATGTCGGCGTGTTAGGTTTCACGTCCTTGCTGACCGCAGACTGTTGTCTGATTTGATTTATCTGTGCCAGTCGTTTAAACCTTAAAGCAGCGGTTCTCAACTTGCGGGTCGCGACTCTCTTTCTTTGGGGGGGGGGGGGGGGGGGGGGTGCGGGCGGGTTACGGCTTTGTCCTTTCTGGCTTGTCTTGCATTTACGTTTTTCTTCCAAGAAATAGAATGCCTGTGATATAGGTTGCAGCACTTTCTGGGGGGGGGGGGGGGATTGTTGGTCAGACAGAGTTTGTAGATGTTTTTGTAGTGTTAAAAGCGCTGGCGTGCTTAAATATACAACACGCGATATCAACGCATTGCCGAACACCCCCCTAGCAGTGTGTGAAGGTCAGGTGACTGGAGGTTGACCAATCAGGAGTGACCTAGTGTGTAACGTGGGGGAGATTATCGTGCATCATACCCACTGAAGTTATAATGGAAAATAAATGTTCATGGGTCGCCAGAACAGGAAGGAACTGTGTTAAAGCGTCGCGGCTTTAGAATGGTTGAGAGCCACTGCCTTAAAGTTTATTTGAGGGCTTTTTTTTTTTTTTTTAGGGAATCGCCGTGATATAGCGGCTAGACGCTCGCCTGCTTACCGGGAGGTCGTGGGTTCAGGTCTTGACGGAGCAAGACTTGTTTTTCTTCTCCAAAAATAACCATTTCTTCCAGGTCGACCCAGTCCTAAATGGGTACCAGGTACAGTCCTGGGTAGTACAGTCGGCCGGCGTGATGGTGCCCGCATCACTCACCAAGTTGTTGATTGGTCTATAAAATATACCTCTAACCCTATATGCCGAATACACAAAAAGGCGTGGAAAATGGTCCTTTGTTTTATGTTCCAGTGGTCGGCTAACGTGATGGTCTCAGTCTGGAATATATTGTTATTTGCTGCGTTTCTTTTACTTGTTCGCCAGTCACTATTTTCTTGTATGAATCAAACTTGTTGGTCGCTGGTTGTTCTGTCTTGGTGGAGTTGAACGACACACACAAATCGGTCCCCTGGATTGTAAATCGTATGAAACGTTTTAGTTGCACGCTAAATCTGGCACCGTAACCGGCACGACAGTGTCAGTGCAACCGCTTTCTCATATACAACATTGGTAAGTAATGATTTTAAATCTGGTCACGAAGATACTATGCAAGCTTTCAGTGCTATATTTAGCACTTTTATTTTATTCTCATAACAGCGCATTCATTTGTAAGGATATCTAGTGTGGTCTGAACACATCATCCACCTGTAACAGACTGTATAGAAGCATCGGTTCCTAGACAGTTTCTAAAGCCTTTGATTTGCCGCCAGAAATAAATTCGTATTCATTGATCGTCATTCATGTCATGCATAAACTAATGAATGGGTATAAGTGTCTAGAGACTGCGCTACAATAACTGACTTAATACAGCCATTACATCACACACAGTGTACTTGCAGAGATTAGAACAAGAATGTTCATGTTAAAATTAGCTTCCTGCAAGCGTTCTGCTCCCATATTGTCTGCAGTTATTTCGAAATAGGAGTTCCGGAATTACGAAGCGGCTTTCATAATTTCTAAGGCATAAATAAATGCCGACATCTTTTCAGTAGTCGCAAACATTTTTCAGGCTCAGGCATTCTAAGCGTAGGGGGTAAAGTGTGTGTGTCTGTAAAGGGGGGGGGGGGGGGGGTGTCAGAAAAAAAAATTAGTTACCATGTAAACTTGATGTCTTAGAAAGGCTGCAGGAGTGACCAGGTGAGATAAATCAGAAATGAAACAGTAAAAAAAATTCGACACACAACCAATTCTAAATTACAAACAAATAGACTCCCATACCAGAACTACATCAAAAGAGGAGAGGGGTGTAAAGCAAGAGGTAGACCAAGAACAAGATGAAATGATAACCTCGGAGAAACTCTACTACAGCACGACGTGTCTACGGCGGCCAGAAACAGAACATTCCCTCAGCACCTGAATCCGCAAAGGAGAAATAAAGGTGAACAAGACGACGAATGAGGGGAAAAACAACAGCTAAATTTATAGCTATTTGATGATTTACAACTATGAACAAAGTCTGAGGGGGGCGCGATGCCCTCAGACCACGCAGCCCTTTGGGGTAATGATTCCTAAATAAATAGTCAGTTAGGAAGTCTCTTAACCACCTTTGCAAATAAAATTGACTTGTGCTCCATCCAGTAGAAACCTGGTCACCCATTGACATTAATAAACACCTGTAATGTCTTACCGCGTGAAACACATCGGGAGTTTCGTCTACTATTTCGCTAGTCTGTTTTAGACATCAAGCCATATCTGTAAAACGGATTGGGGCGGGGTAAGGGTTCTTTAACCTTGAGGATTTTGGGTCGCATGGCTAGCGCAGTCGCCATGTACTGTGCAGGCTGAGAATTTATTTTTACCTCCGAAAGAAAAGAAAAAAACCCACCGAGGATACAAACCAAGGTCTGCACTTTATGCCGGACATGCTTGTGGTTTGAAGGGGATATTTTACTTGCAGTTAAAAAGCTGTTGTTGCGTGTCACATTATTTTAAGTGCCTGACAACGTTTTTTTTTTTTTTTTGGTCCCTTGAAGTCTCACGTTTTGAGAATTGCTGTATTAAAAATATCGTACACACGAATAGTGCGCCAACCCAGCAGTCTTTTCATAACGGTTATAAAATATATTATTTCCGCTTCCTTAATTAGATAAAAGTTGTGATGCGTCTTGAATTTATTCTGTTTTATTTGCTTCCTTCCTCTCTTCTCTCTATATGTCTGACTCTCTCTCTCTCTCTCTCTCTCTCTCTCTCTCTCTCTCTCTCTGTCCGCCCGCCCGCCCGTCCGTCTGTCCGTCCGTCCGTCCGTTCGTCCGTCTGTCTGTCTGTCTGTCTGTCTGTCTGTCTGTCTGTCTGTCTGTCTGTCTGTCTGTCTGTCTGTCTGTCTGTCTGTCTGTCTGTCTGTCTGTCTGTCTGTCTGTCTGTGTCTCTTTCTCGCTCTCTCTCTCTCTCTCTCTCTCTCTCTCTGTGTCTCCGTCAGTTTATCTCCCAATCTCAATCTCTCGCTCTGCTTCCCTGTCTGTCTCTCTCTCTGTTCCTCTCTAAATTCTGTCTCCGTCAGTGTCTCACCCAATCTCAGTCTCTCGCTCTACCCTCCTCTGTCTGTATGTCCGTCTGTCTGTGCGTCTGTAATAATCCTGGACACCCATCAGAATAACTGCCGGTATTGTCTGAAAAGAATTTGCAATCTTCTCGGACGATCTAGCATGTCTTCGCCTCTTAGCCTCTGTTACAACAGTTAGATTATTTATATTGGTCGCACGCAGAATTGTAAGCATTGTTCCATGAAACCTCTTTGCCTTTAATCTGTTCTAATAAAATATCTATGAAATCAAAACGTATCTTCTCAAAATGTGGTCCATTAGTTGGACCTAACTTTCGCTATTACAGCCTCATCCTGATACTGAAGATGTGTATTTGGTTCATCTGCTTGCAGTCTTTACCATTTGGCGTTACGACTGATGTTGTCCAACCCTTCTATCTCTTGTACCGCCAATCGCTTTTGAAACACATGTACTTCACTGCCATGATCCAGGTTAATCAACATGCTCTCTGTTGGTCACCGACCGCCTTTTCTCCCGTACAACATATTCAGGGCAGTCAGGTAATCGTGATTCCAGCTTCATAACAAACGGGTCATCCCATAGATGATCTATTCCTCTGCCACCGAAAACCACACAATGGCCATCAGTGTTCCCTGTGAGAAGAATTGACATTGGCGGCAGTCTTAGCGAATCTAGTAGCATACACATGCATTAATTACACAAGGCAGCCATCAGAAGTTTCAACACATGAAGTCCGACACTAGAAATATAGTTCATCGTCGATAGAAGTTAACATTTGTAGTTCTCCTGTTTTCATGAGCTGCTGTGAGAATGTGGATTGCTTCGCTTAGATGCATTGCGAGCACTCTTCTTGTGAGTTACATTCTTTCAAAACATCGACATTTCATTCATGTGTCTGTTCTTGATTTTCTTATCATTCTTCATTAAATTATCTTTGCAGCTTCCACGTCATTTGTGCATCAATCAGCCTCGTTTATTTTTGTACGATAATAATAATAACATGTTGAGTTATTGCACCACCTGCAGCTCTATGTTATGTGTATGAGACTGTCCCGTGTGGGTCACGGGGCCCTGTTGTAGGGAAAACAAGAATAGACCAACTGCCTACCCAAAAGCATGTCATAAGAGTCGACTATTTGGGTGGTTCCTTCAAAGTTGGAGTGCATCTGCCTGAGATGTAAGGAACCTACAGTCCGCATACACATGAGTCAGATCTGTAAAACGAATGCACACGCAACGCTCAGGTTCTGAAACAGGACTGCAGTTCAAAAGAACTTTCCTCTAGAGTTTACAGCTGGCGAGCACGAACTAGAAAAAGAATAATTCACAAACTAAAAATGCGTTCAGGGATGTTAAACCGACTCTCTCCGTTATTTCCGTGTTATCACGCGAGTGTTATCGGCATAATTCACGCCGTATCCTAAAGTTGATAAGCGCACATTTTATCAGTTTGCAGAGTGTTCCTTATAGGTCAGGAACACGCCGCCATATGCAGACTGACACAGGGAATATGACTGCTACCGCTGTACGGCAGATTCGGTTGTTGGTCTGTTTGCTGCACGGCGATTGAGGCTCGCAGCAAAGAATGGAGAATTCGAGAAAAAGAAGCTGGTTCTTTGACTTAGTGTCGGCGTCCGTGGCTTGGGCGTTGGAGTCCGACTGGTAATTCCAATGTACCGCGATAGAAACCCACTGCTTGCTGCGTGGATTTTTTATCATGGTATGGGGCGTCGCAAGTCGACCCAGCTTAAAATGGGTACCAGGATGATGGATGTCATGGAAAAGTAAAGACGGCCGGCGTAATGCTGACCACCCTACCTAGTGCCGATGTTCTGTAAAAATATGGGACGCTCTTTCCATATGCCCGATGCGTCTAAAGGCCTAAAAAGTGGTCTTTACTTTACTTTACTTTACTTACTTTTACTTAGTGCAGAGCTTTCCCAACTGTGTGGCGACACATTAGTCTGTCGGCTGAGTTTAAAGGTGTGTCTCGCGAACTGGTGGTAGTCAGTTTGTTTCCTCCATTGTTAGAAGGAGCCGTGTGGTCTCGATGCGTGGTGTCTGCCTTGTATTCTAGAGGTTCCGGTTTCGATCCCCGGCAAGGGCTGGCATTTTTTCACGTGGACTTTGGACTTTTACTAATTCCCTC
The DNA here is from genome assembly GCA_905116865.2 of Candidula unifasciata. Classification (NCBI taxonomy): domain Eukaryota; kingdom Metazoa; phylum Mollusca; class Gastropoda; order Stylommatophora; family Geomitridae; genus Candidula; species Candidula unifasciata. Next base: position 58,331 of record CAJHNH020002390.1, on the reverse strand, counting down.
TGGTCTCTGGGTAGTGATATCGGACGCCCGTTTGTAATTGTTCCGCTCGTAAAAAATCTCTCAGCAGTCTGAAATCGAAAAGACTACCCAAACGGCGTTGCCTGTGTAGTAGTTAAAAGTCTACCCAAAGTATTTCAGGATCCTCATCGGTGCTCAGAGTCTGTGCCCGGTGCCGAGCTTTTTCAGGCTCAGACTTGACTTAGAAGAAGACCGGAGCACTTATGGTCCCGTGTGCCATGATGTTGATCCAATGTTCAAAACCTCAGACCTCAATCCTCCGTTGTTATTCATAAATTAGAACAGTTATATTAATCTTGCATCCCCGTGTGGGTTCTGGGGCCCCGTTGTGGGGAAAACAAGAATAGACCCACTGCCACCACAACCAGCATGTCGTAAGTGTCGCCTCATTGAAGGATTTTTTCGAAGTCGAAGTTTTTAAATTAGCATATTGTTGCTACTCCACTTTCACCAGTACTACATTACTCATTTCATCAAAATATTGGAAAATAAAACCAACCGTATATATATTCATAGATGTCAGACAGGTATGGAAGAACTTAGCTGTGTGTGTTCTCTCTATACAAGATTTGTCAGTTGGCATGATGTCATCACCATCATGTGCCCTGCCAACTTGAATAGGCGCTCATGCGTCTCCACAGATCATGATTCCTGGTTGCCTGGTACAGCGCTGTTGATGACATCCCTCCATGCCATCGTTTCAGCCCATCCAGCATCATCTCTCTTTGTCTGCCTCTACCCCTAGTCCCACTGATCTTTCCAGTTGTCACGATGTTCTACAATGTCTCTTTTCTCATTATGTGGCTAAAGAACAGTGTTTGTCTCTTTTTTATTCTTGTATATAAAGATCCACTTTCATTAGCTTCTTTCAAGCAATCGTTGTTAGTTACTCTGGCCGTCCAAGGTATTTGAAACATAAAGTGATGAACGTTAAACAAATAAAATAGCGTGGACGTATAAAAGCACACTGTGGACATATAAGAGGACAAACTGTCTTATTGCTGATCCTGTAGTTTCTTTAGGGTAACAAATTATGATAGGAAAGTATACACGTGACTCTTAGTTCATCACTTTACCAGCAGACAGTTTCTTTTTAATGGCTTATTTGTGTGCAGTTGGTTGTTTCTAGCCGCTCGGGCAGATGCACTCCGACTTTGGAGGAAGTCCCTAAAGTAGTCGACTCCAACAACATGCTTTTGGGGAAGGCGGTGGGTCTGTTTTTGTTTTCCCCACAATGGGACCCTGGAACCCAGACAGGGAGCTTGTTAGTATAATAGCATTAGCTGAAGCTTGCCCGGCTCTCTAGCGTAGTTGGCTATACCGGATCGCGCGGTGAGCGGGTGACGAACTCCTTGTGGTCAGGGTTCACTCCCGGGGGTAGGCAGAAAAGACATATTTTCTCCCAGATTTACGGTATTCACAATGGAATCAAGGCCGAAAGGTTGCGATATCCATAATACCGAGCCTAAGGGTTAACAACTCATGGCTTCTGGATACTAAATCAAACAACAAACAGCTAAAGCTTACATTTCAGATCTGTTATATAACGAACGCATTAACAACGCAGGTAGGTTGCATTGTTGTCATCTTCTATTGTTCTGTTATACGTCGCATAGGGCTCGCGGTCTGTTTCTCCTTGCCGTTATATCTTGTGCAATCCTCTCGATGCCACGGGTGGAATCCAGTCCAACGTCCTTAGACTCTCTCAACAGCGTTCGTCTTAGGGTTTTTGTAGGATGTTTTCCCCGTCCACTTGTTTCTCATTTCACTGCTAATTTGGTGATTCTCTGTCGGTCTCTGCCTCTGATATGCTCATCTGTGTCGTGTAATTGATTTAAAAAAAAAAGCGGATGCCTAAACATTTATATTACTTCTTCACCTATCTGTAATTCGTCAAATTTAATGCTCATAAATTTCCTCGGGTATTTGTTTTCAAATGTATTTAACTTTGGTTTCATGTCATTGTTGATTCTCCAAATTTCACTGGCATATGTCAAAGCTTGGATCGGTTCACGTTTCCCGGCCCATCTACACACTGTCTTAGTCTGATCTAGATCAGAGGGGTGTCACATTGTAATCCTTTCTTCGAAAAGACTCTCTCGTGTGTTGAGGCTGTGGGTAGGGGGGGGGGTTGGGTTAGGGCCCGTTCTACATGTTCCGGGGTCGTTAAAAGCTGTGTCGTCGTAGGGAAGACAACGTGACACCCCTCCGACGTAGAAGAGTCTGAGAAAGTATAAATAAAAGGTCAGGTAGTGTGTAGATGGGCCAGGGAACGTGAACAGGACTCAAAACTTAAATAAAATGAAATTAAGAATGTCTAACCTTGTTTGAGAACAACATAATTTAGTTCCATGTTTTCTATAGAAGGTATACCATAATGTAAAAGTTACTTGAATATCCTGTACAGCAGAGCTATTCAACTAAGTTTATTCAGGGGCAAAAGTTGAAACACTGGGGATCATCCCTGGTCAGATGACAGAACCCTAGCGAAGACAAATTATTAAGTCAATACAGCTAACAGAAGGACTTGGCTGAGCTGGCTGAAAACCTATGCTCCATTGGGGGATAGAAAGGCTGAAGAAAAAGACAGCTAGTGTGATCCGCGGGCTAGATGTTGGGCCGCCACTTAAAACGCCCTGCTCTACAGAAGCTGTAGTCCGTTTCAAAAGTATTGCCCAACTTTAAGAATCTGTAACTCGGTTACCGTTCGATGTATATTGTCGGATTTGGGCATGCAAAGTGTTAATAATAATATGCTTGTAGAAAAATAATTATAATGTAAACATAAATGTACTTTCCGTTTTGCCTGTGTGTGTGTGTGTGTGTGTGTGTGTGTGTGTGTATGTGGATATTATTTAAAAAAAAAAAAAGACACCGACTGAAAGTATACAGTTAGCATGTTCACAGTAAATGGCTTGACGCGAAGTTGGCAAGCCATCAAACTGCACGCGTTTTGGCGGTAATCCATGCGAGAAACTAATGCGCGCTTACTTTGAATAGTGCGGTTGATATAATATGTACTACTATAATGCTTGTTAACTGACTCATAGAAAGTGTGTATCTCTGTGTGTTATCTGTTTTCAAAGGATGCACACATTTTTTGTCCCACAAAGATCAAATAAATTCGTCTCTGTAAGAAAACAGCAGCACGTTTGCTATTGTAAATCATGCAGTCAGGAGGACATGAGAAATCTAAAACAACCTGCAAATATTCATGGTGATCCCTACATGAGTTTTTAAGATATTCATTAAAGTTTAGTGGCACGATTTTTAGAACTGACTAAGGCAAACTAAACTCGGTATTTACTTTCAGTTGTGTGTGTGTTTGTTGGAGCGGTTTTACCATAATTTGTTTACTATGCTCCCTGAATCTTACGGTTCTCAAACCGTTGTCAAAGGCAACGCAAAGTGGTCTGCTGCCAACTCTTTCAATCCTAGGCAGCACGGCATGCATTTATTAGTTTCAAGCCAGATCTGTAAAACTGACGTGCGCGCAAAACTCTAGTTTGTGTATAAGACCAAAGTTCGGAAGTGGGCGAACACCCAGAACATTTCTCCGGACTTAACAGTCGTTGAACGCCAAGAAGAGTAAGAAGAAAGAAATACGAATTTGTGATCACTAGTAAAGTTAAAAAAAAGTAAAGGTCCTTTTCCCACGCCTTTAGGCGCATAGGGCATATAGGGCTAGACCTATATTTGTATAGACCAATCGGCACAGGCAGACCTCCCGATTCGCGGCGAGCGACTCGCCGCTGGGCCACGGCGACTCCCTGTGACCACCAAGCCAACAGGAAAGCATACTACTATCAGAATCTTCCTTGCTGTCCGAAGAACTACATTTATGTTTAATTTACTGTGTCATCTCTTTCTCTCCTCCTAGCTAGTCCTTATAAAACATATGCACGAAGTATCATGTAAACAGTAACCCTGCGGTAGCAGAACAACCTGCTTTATTCACGTTCGAATTCACAAAAACGGAACACAATAGCAGGTTGTTCAACTAACACTAGGCTCGTTGTTTATCCGCCGGCAGAGTCACCTGTTGGCACGATGTTAGGTCACATGTTCACACTACAGCAGCGACACCTGGGCTACAATTTTACTTCAGCAGATGGTGCACATGTTAGTGTCACAGCATCATGTTGCGACGTGTTCCTGAGAAATTTCCCTAAATCAGTGGTTCTCAACCTTAATCTTTTTCTTCTTCGAGTTTACCAGCTGTACACTCTGGCGGAAAGTTTTGGTTGTTCGTCAACTTCTGAACTGCAGTCCTGCTCCAGAATGTGAGTGTTGCGTGTGCATCAGTTTAACTCGATGTGATTCACTTGAATGCAGACTGTTGGTTCCTTACCTCTCAGGCAAATGCACTCCGACTTCAAAGGAAGCTCCCCAATTAGTCGACTCTTACGACATGCTCTTGGGTAGGCAGTGGGTCTATTCTTGTTTTCCCTACCACTGTTCCACGGAACCCACGCGGAGACTCAACCTTCCTGACTTCCAAGTCTTTGCTAGAGAATTCTAGAGTAACTTTTACCAGGAGCGCTGAGAACGGATATGCCTCTGTGGTTTCCACATTGTCTGTTATCACCTTTTTAAAAAATATATTATTACAAATACGCCACTCAGTTTACATCTCGCCAAGCACGGAACGCTCGTTAAGAGTATTAACGTAGCGAAAAAGAACGCTTGCTGTATGCTTACGCTATTCACTGTAACGTGTGAAAGCTACCAGCTACCCATACTTCGATGCTAGCTGCGCGCGCATGCGCTTAACAGCAAAACCACGAGCAGGAAATTGCCCAGTGCTACCCTAGAAAGTGTAATCGTTACTTGTTGGCTCTTTCACGTGCGATTTGAACACACCTCGCCACATGTTCTACTTCTCGTGTGGACTTAAATTTTATTTTTATTTGTTTGCTGCATCGAAACCCTTCCAAAACCCAGTGTCTCTCTACCTTGTCTGCCTTTCAATTTAGCTTTCCGTCCGCTGACACCAAGCTTGTTGTACGTGTGTCTATGATTAGTTAAATTTGACCAGTAGTTTTTCACAGGTAGAGATAGCAAGTTTTACACCAACACCCTTGCCCGGCACTCTAGCGTAGATGGCTAAACCGCTTTGCAATGAGCGGGTGACGAACTAGTTGTGGTCCGGGTTCACTCCCGGGAGTATGCAGAAAAGCCACATTTCTCCCAGATTTACAATGGAATCAAGGCCGAAAGGTTGCGATATCCATAATACCGAGCCTACGGGTTAACAACTCATGGCTTCTGGATACTAAAACAAAACAAACACCAACACCCTTGGTAACATCTTACGACATGTATGGTAAGTTAGGTTGTTACTATTCTTTGCTTCGCCAAGTCGTCCTGATAACATACAGAAAACCTAGTACAGAACCGAGTCATCTCCCCTGCTAGCCAGCTGTCGAGATCTGAGTGATGATCAAAGAATTGAATTAACATGCAGCCCTTGATCCATAAGTGTAAATTCACATCATACAGTGTGCGCTGTTCATGTTGCACAAATGGTAACAGTCGGTGAACAGATGTAGCTCGTAATATTTTATTTTTTAAAATATAATTAAGGAAGTAATATATAGTTCATGGCCGTAGACGAGTTTCGTTTTGTTTGTTTTGCGAATTATCGCCAGTTTCTGTTGTACTGTCGAGTGGGACCAGGCAATACGGTACTCGCCTACGAAACTTCGCACGTTGGGACATTTGCAGTGGTGAATGGAGTGTTATGAAGTACAGTGTCATCATGAGGCAGTTCTTTTGCAGAACGTCGATCTTTTCACAGTCCGCATGAAAGAAAGTCGGTCTCCTGCCAAATCTCACGCGTTATGCACTTTCCTGCCTATGAAAAAGCTTCACGACATAACAAACACAATCAAAACGTGAACGTTGCGGCTATGGAGCCTTCACCAGCACACACATAAATTAAACAATACCACACAGATGCACAGAATCACTTAGCTTAGAATCTCGAAGCAGCCAGGTCGATGTCTTGTCAGTAGACCTATGGCGTCACTGATCTTTCTCTGGTCTTTCGGTAGTAAGGGCAAAATTAGGAGTTAGCAATCTACCCAGAGTAGTTCAGGATCCTTGCTGTTGCAACAGAGTTCGTGCACTGCACTGAGATTCTTTAGACTTAGGTTTGAGTTAGAAGTAGAACGGAGCACTTATGGGTTACACTCGTGTGCTATGGTCTGGATCAATTGAATAAACAAACATAAAACCTCACTGATATCCAGTGACTGTCTTCGGGCTGATCAGTCTGTGCCCCTCATTCCTTGCACCCTGCCTTCTGCTAATATTCTTTCCACTTACTGTGGCACTTGATATAGCCTCAGAGACAAGATACTTACTTGATATTCAGGTCCTTTCGGACAGGGTTTGGGGCAGCGTGGTCTCGAGGCATGGTTTTGAACTCGAGTGCTGAAGTTCCCGGGTTCAGGCTCCAGTGAATTCTGGAATTTGTTCACGTGGACTTTAGTTATTTCCCCTGGCCTCTGTGTAGTAAGATCGGACGCCCGTGTGTATTGTTGCACACGTATAATAAATCCCTTGGCAGTGGGAATTTGAAAAAGTAGCTTAACGGCGCTTCGCTGGCAAAATTTGGAGTTTGAAAATCTACCTCAAATTTACCAGGATCTTCGTCGGTGCTACGGAGTTCGTGCACTACTCTGAGATTCTTCGGACTCAGGCTTGAGTTAGAAGTAGAATGGAGCACTTATGGGTTACTACTAATGGGCCATGATATTGATCCGTTGTTCAAACCAAAGGAACAGGGCTATACAACTCAGTTCATACAGGGGTCACAATTGTGAAAAGGGGGATCGTTGCCAGCCGGAGGCCTGAGCCTAAGCGTTTTATATATTTTAATCTTGTTGTTGCAAGATAGACGCTTTGACTTTAGCAGATTTTGAAGGGCATAATATAAACTCTTCTAGATTGTATTTCTTCTCTCAGCATGTTGGAGCAGTTGAAGTTTGCACCCAAGTACTTATATGTTTCCATTCGTTTGATTTTTATTTGATCAACTTGAGTGTGTGGCCGGAGTTTAATATCGATCGACTTCAGAGTTTATATCCTTTCTCTGTCTTGTTATTATCATGTATTCTGTGTTTTTACAGTCGCTCAGATAATGTTCTTGAACGATATCAATGTCATTTGCATAACCAAGTATTCTTGTAGATTCTCCTATAGTACACTCTTGTTTCATTATCATTATTCTTTTCTCCATGGCCAAGTTGAAAAGAAGTGGGGACAGAGCATTTTTATCATTATCATCAGTTTCGGCTTCTACCGTTAAGCGTTGTGGGAAGGAACAGTTTGCGATCCATTGCTTGATGGGCAGCAATAGATATTGTCATTCCGTACCGATGTATTGATGTCATCAATCCATGTCCTTCTAGGACAGCCTCTTGCTGACACTTCAGATCCTTTCATGTGTAGAACCTGCATTGGTAGCTGTTGTGGCTGCATTCTTTCTAAATGACCAAACCATTTGATCTTCGGTTTCTCAATAAATTTGTTGCTTAGTGTTGTTCCTACAGTCTGTCTGATAATACTGATAATATCATTTCTAAGTTTGTCTCGGATGGTTAAGTTGGCGGCTTTTCTCAGGCATCTCATTTCACAGATGTTAATTTTACGTAGGTTAGTCTTTGATAGTCGGTTCTGTGGCTAAGTCGATGCGAACGCTTTGTAATGCCGGGATGCCGGGTTCGATCCCAGCTGCGGGCCATGCGCCTTGCGTTGGTTTCGACAGTGGTATCAAGAAAGCCGACCGTCTAAGAAAGCAATGGCAAACTACCGGACGTAAATTTGCCTAGAAAACCCACCCAACAGCCAGGAGCTGTTAGGGTTGGTTCTGCAACGTCCTGTAAAGGATTCGCAACTAACCTAGTCTTTGATAATGTCCTAGTCTGGCCCTGGTAGCGCAGTGTTGGTATGAATATGCTGTTTATAATCTGTCTCTTGGCGCTCATACTTGTGTTTGGATGTCTTATTAATGGTGTCAGTTTGTATACAAGTGCACTGGCACGTTGGCATCTTGTTTTTATTTTCTGATTTATTCTTCCATCCTCCGAGAATATACTTCCTAGATATTTAAATTCTTCAACTTGCTTCAGACAGTGACCATTCAACACTATATCTAGCGGACTAGGAATTCTGATGACCTGAATGACTTCAGTTTTGATAGTATATTTTTTCATGTTATATCTTCTGCTTGTTAAACTTAGCCTGTTTAAATGTTCTCGAAGTCTACTTCCCTCATTGCAGTGAGCAACACCTTGTTTTAAACCATATGTTTTTTTTTTTTTTAAAGGGTCTGACTTTCTGCCTTTATATGTTACTATGTTATCAGTGTCTTCCATACATATTTTAGTCATGGTAATTAACTTCTTTGGTACTCCAAAGTCCTTCATAAACTGTTTCAGTGTACACTGTCTTTTTTAAATCTACAAAAACATTATGTACATCTCTTCTATATTGCCAGTTTTGCTCTAATATTTGCTGTTAAATGAAAATCTAATCTGTTGTTGGTCTCTTCTGCCGGAAACCCACTTGGTAATCGCCCAATGTCTTCGACGAATGGTTTTAACCTGTTTAGCAGTACCGCGTATAGTATCTTACAGCTTGTAGATAATAGTGATATTCTTCTATAATTTTCACGTGTATACTTGTCTCCTTTCTTTAAAATGGGTATTAATAATGACACTTTCCACTCATGGAATAAATTCTCCGTCTTCCAACCTAGTTTTATTAATTAATATATCTTTAAGCATAATGTATGACCATTTTCTTGTATAAGTTTAGCAACAGTTGCTTTTCTGTTTTTAAGCCGCTATTATCTCCCCGCCATCTAACAGCATAAGTCAGTCGCAATCAGAACAGAGAAACATCTCATACAAAGCCTTTTTATCCCCAACCTTTACTACTAATTCTGGACACGGTCACTCACAACAAACATCATTTTGTAGCTGGTCCTTTGCAGAACGTCGCTCTCATCACGGTCCGACAGCTCTCCCGCCTCATGCACTTTCATACTCAAGGAGTCACTTTTATCCTGTGCCCATTTCTGTGTTGGTCGGCCCCTGACTCTTCTTCCTTGTACCATGCCTTTTGCTATAATTTTTTCCAATCAGTCGTGGCGCTTGATATGACCAAAATATTCAGCTTCCTAGACAGGATGCCGTTTATTAGCCAATCTTCCACAACAAACAAGAAAAGAAAATTAGTAGCCGTCGAAATGAGATGTTAAGCAAAGGCAACAGGAGAGACATTAAGACAAAAATCATCAATGAAGTCATAAGAACCAAAGGTGTGATTGCAAATCAAATGGTATGCCGACATTGAGATACCAAAGCATGCAAGGCATACACCAAAGAGAAGAGGGACGTAGATCACGAGGTAGACCAAGAACAATTGACTGTGGTCGAGGAGGCCAGAACTGTAAGAAGCAGAAGTTTATATCTCTCTCGACATCAAAAGCAGTACAAGAGAAAGTGAAGTTATTTCACGCTTTACCCGTTTCTTGGATTTTCGCAGGGTAAGGAGTATTGTAAGCAATATATCTTTGTCAGCTGGCTACAACGTTTTCTTAAATATGTATAGAGCCAATCCTGATAAATGGAAACCATTCTTGACATTTAGTTGATTAGTGAGAAATTATAGGGAAGCAAAAGAGATATGGTTTTTATAGATGAATGGTGAGAACACAGTGGACAGATAAAGAGTAGTGAATATGTCTTGAAAGATTTTAACTCACAAAGACAATTAATTCTCTACACTTAAAAAAAAAAAGAAATATAGTTATGCCTTGGATATACATTTTAATCTCTCTCTCTCTCTCTCCCCCCCTCTCTTCCTCTCTTCCTCTCTCTCTCCCTCTCTCTCCTGCTCTCCCCCCCTCTCTCTCTCTCCCTCTCCCCCTCTCTTCCCTCTCTCTCTCTCTCTCTCTCTCTCTCTCTCTCTTACTGTCTCTCTACCGTCTCTCCAACCCTTACTTTGTTACTTTCAGCATAATAGCAGTTCACTGGTTGTGCAAACCATATTTAAAAATTACCCGTTATTGCTTAACCCCAAACTAAGTATCGAAATCTGCACCCATTCCTTACATTCTATGAGTTAAAATATTGAACGCCTGTGACATAAAGCTTTTGCCTCTAATCCAGCCTGCAAATGTCTTACTAGAAATGAGCGCCATGACAGATGCACGTTTTGCCTACCGCAATGTTTCTCAATACTGCGACCCTTTAGTACAGTTTCTCGTGTTGCAGTGACCCGCCAGCCATAGTTATTTTCGTTATACTTCTTAACTTTAGAGAATATGTATTCTCCCATGGTCTTAGGCGACCGCTATAAAAGGGTCGTTCGAACCCCCCCCCCCCCCCCCAGGGTCGCGACCCACAGGTTGAGAACCGCTGGTCTACCGCTAGAGATAGCACTTTGATCCTCTATAAAGCTTAACCGTCCTTCGTCCAGAAGCACTGCTATTTAACTGCCAGCTACCACCGAGTATGTAATTGTCAGCTAGTGGGGGTAAATAGCGTTGAACGGCTAGACCCAGCATATAGTTGTGAGTCACTGAATAAACAGTGTATGGGTTGTTCTTTCCATTGGAAAATTGATAGGTTAAACGATTTGTGTACTGCTAGATACAGTGACTGGGTGAATGAATAGTTTATTAGTTACCAGAAAAGTGTTAACAGTCGGAATACTGAATTACCAGAAACGGTTTGTAGGTTACAAGACGTGAATAGATTGTTGTGAGTCGCAGAATAAGGATCAACAGTATGTGTGTGTTACTAGGTACGAGTAATCAACAGTGAGTCGCATTGTAGGAAATCAGTTTGTGAGTACTATATGCAGTTTTAAACAATGCGAGTCATAGGATAGGATACACAGTTTGTGAGTTACTATATGCAGTTAAAAACAACCACGAGTCATATGATAGGATTCACAGTTTGTGAGTTACTATATGCAGTTAAACAACTACCAGTCATAGGACAGGATAAACAGTTTGTGAGTTACTTGTTAAGGCTCTTTATAGAGCCTGTAAGGTTAGGCCTTTTTTGAAGACCAGTCGACACTTGAAGTGTAATGTGAGTTAACAGAAAGAATATCAGAGTTAAAAATTAAAAGTTTAAAGTCGAGAGGATCCACTTCGTTGCAACAGATTGTATCCTATAGGGTTGTGTCTTAAAGCACGAACTGCGTAGCTTCCTCGACGACCCACAGGGATTTCCCCTTTGCCACGGAATCGTAACTACATGAAACGATGTACGTTACCTCTTGTCTGTCTGTCTGTCTTTATGACTCGCTCCCTTTCTTCCCCCCCCCCCATTCTTTTCTCCCTCTTTCTCCATCCCTCTCATTTCTCGTCCTCCCCCATACTCATCTAGACAGCCATTAGCTCTTAGCAGGTTATCATCTATCTCCCAAGACATAAATCTGTTATATGAGTAGATTTTCTTCTTCTTGTCATGCCCCTGTATTTTCATTGCTCAGATGACTGGCTGTATGCGCCCTTGTTCTTTATGTAATACGATTATCACTAGGCTTAGATTCTGAGGTTTAGTTACAGGTGTATATATTCAGGTATCTGCCTATTCGTGTGTTCTTGATTTCTCAAATCTCGATTTATTTTCCGGACATAAACAGTGCCTGTAACTCAGCGGTTATGAAAGCAATTTTATAATTCCAAAATTCCAGTGTTTTTTCTTTCTTTCCATACGGCACTCTATCGTAACCTTGTAGATGGTACCGGCGTGCTTTACCAGGCTTCACTCCCTGAATCCTGTTAGCGTCAGAGGTTCGTCATTATCCACTAGCCTGATCCGTATTGCATTGAGGGCATAAATTGATATCAAATCGTCAGTTAGGTACTTTTCTTTTTGTTCACCCTGTCTGGGAGATTTTTTGGGGAATTCCCTGAAAAGTCCATGGTTGGAAAAGGGGGGGGGGGGGGTAGAGAAGAGAGGGATTGTTAGTCGATGTTTCTTTCACAACCTAACACCCCTATACTATTGGATTTTTCCGGAAACTCCCCACGAAATCTCGGAGTCCCCGAGATAGGGTAAACAAAACGAAAAGGCCCGTTATTTATGCTGTTATCCAGTTTCTTCCCAGTTTGTTTCTACACGCTGAACAATAGTTAGTTTAATAACCTTTACAAGAGGTTGCAGAACCAACACCAGCATTTTTTGGGGAGTGTTTTTCTATGCAAATTTACATTCAGTAGTTTTGCCTTTGCCACTGATATCACGGTCGAAACCAACGCAAGGCGTTCTTGCTGCCAAATCGTCTAAAGCTGAAATCGAATAATGGATAGACTGCGAATAACGGAACAAGCATCACGTTAAAAAAAAAAAAAAACATGCACCAACAAGAATGAAAAACTAATCAACCGCTCTAATTCTAACGTTTGGTACGATTGAACACAATTATTTAAGCTTGAAAAAAAAAATTATTACATGCTCTCTGTCTAAAATAATCGCATTGACTTGTTACGTGGGAAATTTAGATGCATCCCCCAGAGATAGATAATAAAGCATTATCAACAGATATAGAGATGTGTCAACATCACAGCACGACCCGTGGGACCACCAATGTTGACAGAAACACCTTACAGTGCAGGTAACACACGTCAAACATTGTGAATACCTGAGCCGGAAAGACTACGTTGACCCCATTATGGGCTACGGTAATCTTATAGCGATGTGTGGTGTTTTCAGAAATGGCTTTGGGGAATGGATGTGACGCTTTGCCTCTACCTGTGTCGTGTACATTAGCTATGGGCAATATTCCACCAGTCGATCGCGTCCATTGTTTTGTTGTATAGATGTGTCGTGTTCAGAAGGATATTTCTCGTTACATAGGTACAGTAAATGGTTTCTTTGGATAAGTAACCAGAATGTGTTCTTGAATGTGCTTATTTATGTATAGCGTGTATTCTTGCCGTCTTTTCTGTCCCTCTTTTTTTCTGTCAATCCGGCGTAGTAGTTCCGCTAGCAGTTAAGCAAGCGTCTTCTTCTTCTTCTTCTTCTTCTTCTTCTTCTTCTTCTTCTTCTTCTTCTTCTTCTTCTTCTTCTTTTTCTTTTTCTGCTGCTGCTGCTGCGGCTGCTGCGGCTGTGGCTGCTGCGGCGGCGGCTTCTTCTTCTTTTTCTTCTTCCTTCTTCCTTCTTCCTTCTTCTTCTTCTTCTTCCTTCTTCTTCTTCTTCTTCTTCTTATTCTTCTTCTTCTTCTTCTTCTTCTTCTTCTTCTTCTTCTTCTTCTTCTTCTTCTTATTCTTCTTCTTCCTTCTTCCTTCTTCTTCGCGGCCTCGTTCACCGGCTGTAAACTCTGGCGGAAAGTTCTAGTTGTTCGTCCACTTCTGGACTGCAGTCCTCCTATTTCAGAACCTGAGTGTTGCGTGTGCATCCGTTTGACAAATCTGACTGATTTGAATGCAAACTGTTTGTTCCTTGCCTCTCCGGCAGACCCACTCCAACTTCGAAGGGAAGCTCCCAGTTATTCGACTCTTACGACATGCTTTTGGGTAAGTAGTGGGTCTATTCTTGTTTTCCCTACAGTAGGACCTCGGAACCTACACTTGGATTAAGCAAGTGTGATACAGGAATATTATTAAATGGGCGTTGAGTGAATATCTAACGTCTTATACTTTAATAGATACACTGTGGAGCGGAGTAATGCAACGAGACAGAGGTTCATTTGATTTGAACAGCGCCTATTCTATACATTGGGATATTTTGAAGAATATTTGCAACTAATTATATAACGACAAAATGTACAGTGTGTGTAAACGATTGTTGATGGACAGAAGATGTCGAGACCGACCTCTTCTACACTATTCTAAGATGTGTGCAAACAGGACACGAATGATACAGGTATTGATGTGGATACGTAGAAACAAAGTGCAATTGCCCGTGTTGCGTGTAAGGGGCAAATCGGGAAGGATATGAGAATGCAGGAAGAAATAACCACAGAAAGATGAGAGCTGAGCGTCTGAGAAGAAACACGCTAAATACAAATTTTGAAAGCAACAGTCCTGAAGTCTCATGCTATCATTGTGCAAGACTTTTCTTAACACGGGCATGTCTTGTCAGTCACACTCGCCATCGCCATGGGCTGTGAACTCCATGCCTCTTCACTGTTAGTCACTCTCGCCATCACCATGGGCTGTGAACCCTATGCCTCTTCCCAGTTACTGTCGTCATCGCCATAGGCTGTGAACCCTATGCCTCTTTACTGTTAGTCTCATCATCGCCATGGGCTGTTAACCCCAAGCCTCTTCACTGTCACTCTCGCTATCACCATGGGCTGTGAACTCTATGCCTCTTTACTGTTAGTCTCATCATCGCCATGGGCTGTTAACCCCAAGCCTCTTCACTGTCACTCTCATCATCACCATGGGCTGTGAACCCTTTGCCTCTTTACTGTTAGTCTCATCATCGCCATGGACTGTTAACCCAAAGCTTCTTCACTGTCACTCTCGCTATCACCATAGGCTGTGAACCCTATGCCTCTTCAATGTTAGTCACTCTCGTCATCGCCATGGGCTGTGAGCGCCATGCCTCTTCACTGTTAGTCACTCTTGTCGTCGCCATGGGCTGTGAACCCTATGCCTCTTCAATGTTAGTCACTCTCGTCATCGCCATGGGCTGTGAACCCCATGCCTATTCACTGTTAGTCACACTCGCCATCGCCATGGGCTGTGGACCCCATGCCTATTCACTGTAAGTCATTTTCGTCATCGCCATGGCTGTGAGTCCTATGTCTTCTCGTAGAACAATATAACACTATCTTTTGGAAAGGCGGCGTCCGTGGCTTATGCATTGCGAGTCCGATTCGTCATTCCAACGTACTGCGATCGAAACCCACTGCTGGCTGCGTGGATTTTAATCGTGTTATGGGGCGTCGCAGGTCGACCCAGCCTAAAATGGGTACCAGGATGGCTGTTCTGGGGAAGTAGAGACGGCCGACGGATTGCTAGCCACATTACCCACCTAGTGCTGGTCTGTACAAATATCGGCGCTCTTTCCATATGGCCGATGCGCCTAAAGGTGTGAAAATGGATCTTTACTTTACTTTATCCTTTGGAAAGACGGAAAGGTACGAAACAAAAACGACTGTTAGAAACAGTAACAGTTCATTTCAGTATTTATGAACAACTTTTAGCTAAGGGCACACTATCGGTATCTTTAAACGACTACACTGGAGACACAATACTGTTCTCTCAACAGAACGGCTAGCCGTCTGCCCAAAGCATTGCACAAAACACGAACTCCGTAGCTTCAGCAACTATCTCAAGGGATCCCCATAAAAACTGCAACAGCGAACCGCATGACGTGATCTGGAAACGCAGCCACGACCTTTAGTGAGCGACCCAAGCGGCTTGACCACTCTGCTAAGGAGGATATCTCCCGCCCCTCCCCCCCACCACCCACCCGCTCGGAGACACTACTAGTGTTTATATAAGGAGGATATCTCCCGCCCTCCCCCCACCCGCTCGGAGACACTACTAGTGTTTATATAAGAAGGATATCTCCCGCCCTCCCCCCACCCGCTCGGAGACACTACTAGTGTTTATATAAGAAGGATATCTCCCGCCCTCCCCCCACCCGCTCGGAGACACTACTAGTGTTTATATAAGAAGGATATCTCCCGCCCTCCCCCCACCCGCTCGGAGACACTACTAGTGTTTATATAAGGAGGATATCTCAAGCCCCCACCCCTCCCTCTCAGAGACACTACTGGTGTTTATATAAGGAGGATATCTCCCGCCCCCACCCCTCCCTCTCAGAGACACTACTAGTGTTTATATAAGGAGGATATCTCAAGCCCCCACCCCTCCCTCTCAGAGACACTACTGGTGTTTATATAAGGAGGATATCTCCCGCCCCCACCCCACCCTCTCGGAGACACTACTAGTGTTTATATAAGAAGGATATCTCCCGCCCTCCCCCCACCCGCTCGGAGACACTACTAGTGTTTATATAAGAAGGATATATCCCGCCCCCACCCCACCCTCTCGGAGACACTACTAGTGTTTATATAAGAAGGATATATCCCGCCCCCACCTCACCCTCTCGGAGATACTACGAGTCTTTATATAAGAAGGATATATCCCGCCCCCACCCCACCCCCTCGGAGACACTACTAGTGTTTTTATAAGAAGGATATATCCCGCCCCCAACCCACCCTCTCGGAGACACTACTAGTGTTTATATAAGAAGGATATATCCCGCCCCCACCCCACCCTCTCGGAGACACTACTAGTGTTTTTATAAGAAGGATATATCCCGCCCCCACCCCACCCTCTCGGAGACACTACTAGTGGTTTATATAAGAAGGATATATCCCGCCCCCACCCCAGCCTCTCGGAGACACTACTAGTGTTTTTATAAGAAGGATATATCCGCCCCCACCCCACCCTCTCGGAGACACTACTAGTGTTTATATAAGAAGGATATATCCCGCCCCCACCTCACCCTCTCGGAGTCACTACTAGTGTTTATATAAGAAGGATATATCCCGCCCCCACCCCACCCTCTCGGAGACACTACTAGTGTTTATATAAGAAGGATATATCCCGCCCCCACCCCACCTCTCGGAGTCACTACTAGTGTTTATATAAGAAGGATATATCCCGCCCCCACCCCACCCTCTCGGAGACACTACTAGCGTCTATTTAAGGAGGAAATATCCCGCCCCCACCCTAGCCTCTCGGAGACACTACTAGTGTTTATAAACGACTACATTAAGGACACGGTAACTATGTGTTAACGACTACATTCAAACAACAGAACTGATCTTTTAGTGACTGAGTTGATGACTCAGTACAGGATATACTTGAATGACTAAACTGAGGACAAATTAACAGTGTGTATTTGTGTCTGTGTATATATATAATTTTAAAGACAGGTAATACGACTTATGTTTGACCAAATTAAAGGCATAAATAATAACAGTAGCTTTACATGACTAAATTGAAGAATATCACCATCTACAAACCTCTAACTTGGAGAGTGTTTGTCTCTATAAGTGACTAAATTTAAGACACGATAAGAGTGTCAGTAAATGACTAAAATATAGACATAACAACAGTATCTTAGAGTGACTAAATTCAAGGTAAAGGCACATTAGCATTATATGACTAAACAAAAAGCACAGTATCAGTATCTTTGGTCCACTGTTAGTTGAAGGCACAGTATCAGTATCTTTGGTCCACTGTTAATTGAAGGCACATTATCAGTATCTTTGGTCTACTGTTAGTTGAAGGCACAGTATCAGTATCTTTGGTCTACTGTTAGTTGAAGGCACAGTATCAGTATCTTTGGTCCACTGTTAATTAAAGGCACATTATCAGTATCTTTGGTCTACTGTTAGTTGAAGGCACAGTATCAGTATTTTTGGTCTACTGTTAGTTGAAGGTACAGTATCAGTATCTTTGGTCCACTGTTAATTAAAGGCACATTATCAGTATCTTTGGTCTACTGTTAGTTGAAGGCACAGTATCAGTATTTTTGGTCTACTGTTAGTTGAAGGTACAGTATCAGTATATTTGGTCTACTGTTAGTTGAAGGCACATTATCAGTATCTTTGGTCTACTGTTAGTTGAAGGCACAGTAGCAGAAGAAATAACGTATTTAAGAATGCTGTAGTTTGCGTTTAAATTTAATTTAAACATGGAGGGACGTATTCTGATTTTATAATTTCTTGTTTTGGTTGAGTTGAGTTGAGTCAAGAATTGACATCACAGCACTCGGGGCATTCCCTTATGCGCTCAGTCCCCATCTACTGCAGCCAGTGCATTGCCTTATTGGTGAAATCATCATATGCTGGTTCCAATCCACAATGGCGGATGGTCATGGAAGTTCGTTTAGTTTTTTTTTGCCCCTTTGGCAATGGTTTGCTAATGCAGTTTCAGCATATGAACTGAAGTCTACGATTTCGCTGCTTAAGCTACTTACTTGTGCTTGGCGAAGCACTGTGGGCTATGTAGTTCGTGTGCAGTGCCTTTCATTTTTATCACAGTGCTTTTGTCCTGGTGTTCAGAGCATTACGTTTACCCGGTTTACATTTGGGCTGGCGAAATACTTTATGCAAAAATGTTGCGTGTGTACGGCCAGCTGTTGTAACGGACTACTTACCTCCACCAATGACAAATTGCAGTCTTAGCGCCGACTACTTGTATTGGCATCTCTGGCAGCAGCCTTATACATTTACTGCATGTGCATGTTTCTGAATTTTACCGAGACTGATTGTTAGCTCAATAGTTTTTAAATGGGGAAGTAAGGGACATTTTTTGTGATTTTCACTGGCACAGAAACAGGGCAACTATGGGTCGACTCTGACAGTTCAATGACTACTGATTATATTTTTTTGCTAAGGTAGACGGAGCATATGTGGGTTTGTCAGACGTGCTTTGATGTCGATTTTAAAACCAGGATAAGAGAATTTTCCGGTCAAGATGGCGAGGCAAGGGATAAGGAAAGATCGACTTAGGAACGATGATATCAGGAGGAGAGTCGGCATAAAGCCAATACTGAACTTTTTAAGTAGACAACAAACCAAATGGTTTGGCCATGTAACAAGAATGACATCAGACAGGGCACCGTAACAGATCCAGAGGTCCACCGCGCAGAACATGGACCGAAGAAATATCAGACACTAAAAAGTACTATATACAAAGCTAACATGAGGGCCGGTTCCAGAGAGCTTTTCCTGCCCTGACGCATCGAGGTATTCCAGGAGTAGAGAAACGATGAAGAAGAAAAAGAGATTTCTATTATTATTATTATTATTATTTTGATTTTGTAAGCTTTGACCCAACAGGGAATATTGGTTTCAAATGTTTATTTTCCTCGCCTGGTCAATATTTCTTTTACTGCGTTTACACTGATTGAATTCCAGCTTACTGATGGCACAACCTTCCAGGTTACATGCCAACATGACAGAACTGGTTCCTTCAGGCACAGATGTAATCTCCCGTGTTGACTATGACATCTCTGTCTCTGTCTCTCTCTCTCTCTCTCTCTCTCTCTCTCTCTCTCTCTCTCTCTCTCTATATATATATATATATATATATATATATATATATATATATATATATATATATATATATATATACATACATACATACATACATACATACATACATACATACATACATGAGTGTGTGTGTGTTTGAGAGAGAGAGAGAGAGAGAGAGAGAGAGAGAGAGTGAGAGAGAGAGAGAGAGAGAGAGAGAGAGATTAGTTTCTCTCCCTTTTGTGATCTCAATGGCATAGTGGCTAAGTAATTTACCTAGTGAGTTACCCAGTTGCTTTCCAGCAAGACAGGACTGGTTCCTGCAGACACAGATGAGACCTCCCTCATTGACTACTATATCTCTCTGCCTCTCTCCCTATCTCCCTATCTCTTTCTCTATGTGTGTGATTGGTTTCCCTCCTTTCTGTGGCCAACTCTGTGGCATAGTGGCTAAGTCGTTTACCTAGCCAATTAGCCAGTTGTCTGTCAATAACCAGGGCTGCCGAAGTTGGTACTTTCCTACGAAGTTGGTGCTTTTTAACCCTTACCGAGCAAAACTGTACTTTTGGTACCACACCCGATGTTTTGATATGTTTCAATTCTCTCTCTCTTCTCTTCCGCGAAGAAGTTAACAATAAATGCATTTACGAAATCAAGATAAAAATTATTATGTTATGGTACATATTAAGTTATCACAATAGACGACTTTGCACATTCTACATCTCCATGCGTGCTCAGTCCTCCGATGCAGCAGCCACTCCAAGGTACCTCTACTGATTGTTACAATGAGGATTTGGTTATAGTATCTCCTCTTTACTTCGAATACGGCATAGTCGTGCTTGACGAAGCCTAACTCTTCGGTCACGTAGTCGTATTAGCATCAGAGATTCGTCATTATCCCTGTACAGTGTTGACGATATCAACTATGTCTAGGCTTCTTCCCATCTGCATTGATGCAAAACAAAATTATTGCTCCGGGACATTAATTACGTCAACTTGAAGCGGTTAAAGCAATTGTGTAATAACCCCAGCAAAAAAAAAAAAAAAGGTGTGGGGTGGAAAAGGGGGGGGGGGGGGGGCGGGGGCGGACATCAATGAAGTAACGGACAAAGAATTTCGATTCGCGAACACAGTCAATGAATCAATTAGGTTCGTGACCCAAAGTCGCAATGTATTCTCAGAAAATTGTGGCAGCCCTGCCAACAAGACAGGAACTGATTTCTACAGGCACGCCTGGATGCAGTCTGCCTAGTTGACTGCATCTCTCTGTCTCTCCTTCGTTCTCTGCGCCCTCTCTCTCTCTCTCTCTCTCTCTCTCTCTCTCTCTCTCTCTCTCTCTCTCTCTCTCTCTCTTTCTGTCTCAGTTTAGCTGTGTGTGTCTGTAATTTCACTATGCCGTGGATCTTCCAGGCGTAGTGGTTAAATTGTTCACCTCGAGCTTAAATATCACAGATTCGGTTTTGGGTGACGTCGTTTAGTTCACGAGTAGTTCCCCGTGGGGGTTCCGATGTTCCGAGTGGAGGAGGGAAAAGAGGGGGTGGGGGTGGGGAGAATAGACCCACTGCCACCAAACAAGCATTTCGTACAAGGCTACTAATTAGATTTTTTCGTTCGAAGTCAGATTGTGTCTACCATATATATACACACACACACATGTTAGTTGTTATCTTTGCCTTGTTTGTGTCCCACACGGGGATATTGGGTTCAAACGTTCACTTTCCTTGCCGTGTCACAGTATCCCTTTGACTGCGTTTGCACTGAATTTCGCCTTACTGGTATCAGGACCTCCCCATTTACCTGCCAACGTAACAGGACTGGTTCATTCAGGCACATATGTTATCTCCCTTGTAGCCCCCCCCCCTCTCTCTCTCTCTCGCTCTCTCTCGCTCTCTCTCTCTCTCTCTCTATCTCTCTCTCTCCCTCGCTCTCTCTATCTCTCTCTCTCTCTCTCTCTCTCTCTCTCTCTCTCTCTCTCTCTCTCTCTCTCTCTCTCTCTCTCTCTCTCTGAGAGTGAGAGTGATTAGTTTTTCTCCCTTTTGTGGGGATCTTCCTAGAATAGTTGCTACGTCGTTTACCTAGTGAGTAACCCAGTTGCCTATCAATAAGACACGACTGGTTCCTGCAGACACAGATGTGTGTATCTGTGTGTGTGTGAGAGAGAGCGAGAGAGGAAGAGAGAGAGAGATGGATATATAGATAGAGATATTTGTTTTCATCCCTTTTTTAGCTATCTCCGCGGCATAGACGTTTACCTAGTCAATAACCCAGTTGCGTGCCAACAACCAGGCCTGCCGAAGTTGGTACTTTCCTCCGAAGGGCCTGTAAGTTCTGTAAGTTACACTTACTGAGCAGAACTATACTTTTGGTACCACGGCCTCTGTTTAGGTGCGTTTTAATTTTCTCTCTGCTCTTCCGCGAAGACATTAACAATAAAATACATTGACGAGATCAAGATTATTGCTGCAGGAGATCAATTACACCAATTGGACGCAGTTAAAGCAACTGTGTAAAAACCAAACGAAAAAAGGTACATCACTAAAGTAACGGACAAAGAATTTCGGTTCGCGAACACAGTCGAAGAAAGAATGAAGTTCGTGACCCGAGGTACCACTATATTACCAAAACATTTCGGCAGCCCTACCAACGAGAGAGAAACTGATTGCTCCAGGCACAGGTGCAATCTTCCTTGTTGACCACATTTCTTCTCTGTCTCTATCTCTCTCTTTCGCTCACTCTCTTTATCTCTTTCTTTCTTAGTGTGTGTGTGTGTGTAATTAGTTTAAAGTTTCCGGTGGGATCTCCTTGGCGTAGTGGCTGAATTGTTTACCTCGAGCTTGAATGTTGCGGATTCGGTTTTGGATTTCATCGTTTGGTTCACAAGCAGTTAGTGCCTCGTGGGGGTTCCGATCCCCAAGTGGGAGGTTATGGGATAGTCCCACTGCCGCCTAATAAGCAATTCATACAGGGCGACTAATTAGGGAGGTTATTTCCTTCGAAGTCGGATTGCATCTGCCTGCGAGAGAATGAACCAACAGTCTGCATATACATAGGCCAGATATGTAAAACGGAAATGCACGAAACAAGTTCTGGAACAAGGCTAAATCTCCAGATGTGAATAAACAACCAGAACTGTCCACGCAGTGTAGGGAATGCTGAGAAGAAAAGAAGAAATAGTAAAGTTTTCACACCCTTCGTAAATGTGTTCTGACAGCTGGTGACATCACCCGCTGAGTTCCGATTGGTCTATAAAATATAGACCTAGCCCTATATGCCCAATACGCCTGAAGACTGTGAGATGTGTCTTTTTACTGGTGGCTAAGTATTTGATGCACGATTTTTTTTTAAATACTGTCCACGTAAACATTTTTTAGTGTCCACACAATTTGGTTAAACAAACTGGCTAATAACCACCATAAAAAAAGTGAAGTAAAGGACCCTGTTCCACGCCTTTAGGCGTATAGGGCATATAGGGCTAGACCTATACTTTATAGACCAACGACACAAGATGGGCGATGTGGTCAGCATCACGCCGGCCGCCTCTACTTCCCGGGACTGCACCCGGTACCCACTCAGGGCTGGGTCGACCTAGGATTCAGGGTCATTTTTTTAAAAGAAAAGTCCGGCTCCGCCAGGGAGCGAACCAACGACCTTCCGATCCGCGGCGCGGGAATAACCACTGTAAACGCTTTTTTCTGTTCATTGTTAAATGTCATTTTTAATATAGTTTATGTATTGGTCCCACCCCCCCCCCCCCAATTTTTTTTCGTCTGTGAAGGGCAGTTGGCACGTTGTGTTGTGGTTTAAAGCTAGGCTGTGATATCTACAAGTTTTAGCACATGTAATCAATTTTCAACAAGTTTTTTTAAAATTTAATTTGTCGCATTTTACGACGTGTTTGAGGTACAGTGTAATCTCCTTTCCCTTCCGTCCCCAGAAGGGCTGTGATCCCACACAAGGATAGTTGGTAATACAATATTGATGACAGTAACATAGATTCCGTCTCAACGGTAAGCTACAGAGGAACCTATCAGTCAAACATATTGTAGTAAGTGGTCCATTTGAGTAATAGTAAAGAGTGACGACTGCAAGAAGAGGGATGGAGGAAGAAAGAAGAAGGCGAGGAATTTCTGTCATATTAAAAGAAAGAAAACTCGTATAAATAAAACGGTTCTGGGGAGAGAAATTGAAGGAAATCGAGCAAGTGCTAGATAACGACACATGTGGGAGAATAACACTAAACGATGAATTAGGAAGAAGAAGAAGAAGAAGACAGGGGTAGAAGAAAAAGAAGAAGAAGAAGAAGAAGAAGAAGAAGAAGCAGGAGAAGAAAAAAGTGGAAGGGGGAGATGGAGAAGAGCAAGAAGAAAAAGAAGCAGCAGAGGAGGCAAATAGAGACAACAACCAGCTCAACAGTCAGCAGACCAAGAAAACAACGAAACGCACTTCCGAAGTTTCTGCAAACCTACAAACAAACGCTGTTGAATATGCCGCCCGGAGATACACATCCATCCCCCTGACACTTCATGTATTTCCTTATCATTGTGTATTCCAGAATTCCAGAGCAGGCAGCCGGAGCGGCTCGCTGCGAGACTGGCCTCAGCCGCGCACTCTACTGATTCCCCGTGCCGAGTACGGATTTGGCTTCACGCTGCGGCATTTTATTCTGTACCCTCCTCCTTGTATTCTGGACGCCTCTAAGGTGAGTACCATTATCTACTGGTATCTACTGGCAAGCTTTTATAAATATATGATGCTTCTTTGTCTGATTTGTATTAGTTTTAGTGCCCTTTAGTCGCTTTTGATGCTCGGTAATCTAGTAAAGTAAAGTACCCTTTTCATGCATTTAGGCATATTGGGCATATAGGCTAGACCTATATTTTATGGACCAGTCGGCACTTATTGGGTATGGTCAGTATCACGCTGGTCGCCTTTACTTCCCAGGATGCACCTGATACCTGCTGAATGCTGGGTCGACCTGGGTGCTTGGTAATCTGGATTTTATAAATACCTTAGTCATAATCTATAGCACACACACGAAATCGAGACGGTCGTCATTTACAGGGGAAGTAAAAGCGGCCGGTGCGATGTTAACCACATCTCCCACCGAGTGCCGATGGAATGGGAAAAAAATGAATCCTTAAATAAATGCTTAAGCACCATCACACCTGTGTATGTATATCTGCATGCACATTTATAGGTACATATGGTGTGCGTTCATATGGATATAAATGCATTTGTGTATGTCCCATGTGTGTGCATGCGCTCCCATGCTTGCAAGTATTATCACAGTGCAATCTGGTACCAATTTGCAACCACGTGGTTACAAAACTGACTCCCCTATGGCGATGGCTAGGTGGTATGGGGCTGGTCAGCGAGTCTCGCACAGATGTGACTCACCTAATATATGCGAGCGTTGAAAGGGTCACGTTCATGTCAAAGCCTGATTGCAGCAGTTATCGCTTTATCTGGGAAAGCAATGCGAATAGGGGCATGGCAAAAAGGCGCAGTACACATGTGTGCCTTAACTCATTCGATACCAGGCAGCTAAATGTACGTTCATTGTTTACTTTATCACACACAGTGGTTTTCACAATTCATTATGCCTTGATCAGTGGTTACTTTAACTTTGTTAATTCTGTCATTTTAACCCTCTCTTCCTTATAGGGTTATTTTCTTAAGTGCTATAAATTCATGAATTTTGTAATTAAATTACAAACTGTTTGCATATAATGAGTTAAAGTAACAGTTTTATGGGACTGAACGAACTAATGTGACAATTTAAGGGCACATTGGAAGGACGGATGAGAGATTAGGCGGGGGGGGGGGGGGGGGGGGGGGCGGGGAGGGGTGTGGTTAAAGAAAGAAGATATATATGTATGTAGCTAAACGGGATGGTGTTCGTTATATTTAATCAGCGGTCTCCAACTCTTTCCAGGTAGCACCCTGTATATGACAAAAAAATCTACGCTCCCCTTGAGTAAATGTGAAGAACACCACGCCCCGTGAGTATATGTCAAGATCCCTACGACCCTTGAGTATATGGCAAGACTCATACGCCCCCTTTAGTATATGGCAAGACCCCCACGCCCCTTTGAGTATATGACAAGACCCTAAAGCCCCGTGAGTATATGACAAGACTCCTACGCCCCGTGAGTATATGGAAAGACCCCTACGCACCGTGAGTATATGTCAAGACCCACACGCCCCGTGAGCATATGTCAACACCCCTACGCTCCTTGAGTATTTGACAAGACCCCTACGCCCCATCGAGTATATGGAAAGACAACCCCCCCCCCCCCTCTTTTTTTTCCTCTCTTTTCCCACCTCCTCCCCCAACACAACAAAATATAATCAAAACATGAAGGACAATATATTCCGTAACAAGGGGAATTTAAAGTATGGAGATACGTTTTCGTCAGATAGTGTTCTTAATCTGTAATTTAATGCGCATGTAATCATATTGATTACATTTTAAACGGCAGATATAAACTGCTAAAAGAAATTTGTTTTTGTCGTTTTGTTTAGTAAATATGTTTTGAAATATTTGATTTATAATTGAACTAAAACAGAATGTAATACAACGGATTACAAGTGCAAATGCACTCATTTTCTACATTGCTCACCCCCTCTCTCACCCAGCTTGCAGCCCCTTTATGCCCACTGGAAAAAGGGGGGGGGGGGTGTCGCCCTCTAGGTTGGAGACCACAGAGTTAAAAGGCCTTATGCTTCACTCCTTTGTCAAGCCTGACCCCATGCTCTGAAACTCAAAGGGCTAAAGAGACAGTGACAAATCTAAATACTCAAAGTAAAAGTAAAGATCCATTTTCACGCCTTTCGGCGCATCGGGCATATGGGCAGAGCGTCCCATATTTTCACACACCATCAGCACTCGGTGGGTAATGTGGTCAGCATTACGCCAGCTGTCTTTACTTTCCCAGGACCATCATCAAAGAGCAGAGAATTAAAGATACAATTGATTATTGAGCGAATTCTGTAAAGCGAGTTGTATCAGAAGTTATTTATTAGAAGAAACAAAAAACAAAAAAAAAACAAAAACTGGATACTCTTTTAAAATCCATTTAACAGTAAAAAGTAATCCGTATGCAATTTTTTTTTAATCCAAAGACCTAATTTTGTAATCACCTTGCGCACACCCACACATTTGCATAAACAAGACATTTGTAGTGAAATAAAGATGTAATGTTATCTTGTTTTCTCAAATTTTTGAGTAGTTTTAGAGCCAAAGTAGTCGAGCTGATACCAAGATGTCTAATGGAGACGTTTGGTTCTGCGGTGCAGCCCTTGTAAGGTGAACTCACCGAGTACCCCAAGAATGGTTCTGGTTATCATAAATTCCTCTTACCCAGACAAAATTTCAAGCAAGAAAAAGTTTCGGAGATAAACAAGTTGTTCTTCACAACATAAATTTACCACATTTGAAATCGTCTTTAGCGGCCTGCAGTGTATTTGCTTGGGGCTTTCTCTTGCCCTGTTGACCGTTCCAGTCCAAGTCTATGTTGCGTTTAATCCTAGCCACGTTGACCGTTCCAGTCCAAGTCTATGTTGCGTTTAATCCTTGCCACGTTGACCGTTCCAGTCCAAGTCTATGTTGCGTTTAATCCTTGCCCCGTTGACCGTTCCATTCCAAGTCTATGTTGCGTTTAATCCTTGCTCCGTTGACCGTTCCAGTCCAAGTCCATGTAGCGTTTAATCCTCGCCCCGTTGACTGTTCCAGTCCAAGTCTATGTTGCTTTTAATCCTTACCCCGTTGACCGTTCCAGTCCAAGTCTATGTTGCGTTTAATCCTTACCCCGTTGACCGTTCCAGTCCAAGTCTATGTTGCGTTTAATCCTTGCCACGTTGACCGTTCCAGTCCAAGTCTATGTTGCGTTTAATCCTTACCCCGTTGACCGTTCCAGTCCAAGTCTATGTTGCGTTTAATCCTTGCCACGTTGACCGTTCCAGTCCAAGTCTATGTTGCGTTTAATCCTTGCCACGTTGACCGTTCCAGTCCAAGTCTATGTTGCGTTTAATCCTTACTCCGTTGACCGTTCCAGTCCAAGTCTATGTTACTTTATCCAGAATAACTGTATCTCAGTCATTTATTCACTCTCTCTCTCTCTCTCTCTCTCTCTCTCTCTCTCTCTCTCTCTCTCTCTCTCTCTCTGGCGTTCTCTTTTTGGTGAGTATATGGTTATTCACCGAGAGAGAAAGGGAAGTGAGATATGAGAGACAGACAAGGTAAAGAAATAACAATGATGAAAAATCGTGAATAAATTACTTTCAAAGTGACACAATTCCCAGTGATAGTGATCCTTTGGAAAAACCAGATTTCCTGAGTGTGTTCTGTTTGAAAAAAAATATTGAGAGCACATTATGCTATGAAAAGGGGATGAGGGGGGGGGGGGGGTTGGTGTCAATAGGCAGATTCATTAACATATCAGGCATTGCTTGGGACTAAAATAGATAATAGCAGGTTGCGAATCCAGGAAAAATTGCAAACATAAGAAAAATAATCCCGAGACTGCATATGCATAGACATGGATCTACAGAAGAATGACCTCACATTCCAATAACAACTACAAGCAGATAATCCACATGCTTTGAAAGAGGCCAAGACGCACGGCGAATTTATCGCAAACATCAGAGAGATGCATTCGTCCTGTTTTGGGCTAGATTATGAGAAGGGGAAAAATATGGAACATCTTGTGAAAGATTTATGGAAGAAGAGATAGAGAAAGAAAGCGAGAGGGAACTTTTGACAGCCTGTTGTCGTCAAGGCAGGATAAGTTATCAGCACACCAACTGCTTACATGTTGTTGGAGATGAGAAGTTACGATTAAGCAAGAAGGCTAGGGTTATTCGATTAGACCCTTACATTGATGGTGGTACCCTCAACTACATAAATATTTTGAAAAGCTTCGTGTTAGAAATTTATCGTAGACTTAATTAAAAATAACCATTGCTCATCCCCTTCTCTCTCTCTCTCTCTCTCTCTCTCTCCCTCTCTCTCTCTCTCTCTCTCTCTCTCTCTCTCTCTCTCTCTCTCTCTCTCCACTCAAACACACGTACGCGCGCACATATGCACATACACATAAACACGCTCACAATACGCGCATTTGGCTACTCCTTGTGTGGTTGCGACCCACATGTTGAGAAGTGCTGGTGTGATAGATCTTTTATGTTTCGGTTTCTTTCTGGCATCGTTTGTGAGTGTCAGTATTTGTGTGTGTATATACACGTACTCATTGACCCTCACAACAGATACG
>CAJHNH020002390.1:22500-27500 GCA_905116865.2 Candidula unifasciata | reverse complement strand
GTAAATCATTCAGCCATTTGCTTTTCTGACAGATGTAAAGTGTTTCTATGACAAAATGTCAGTATCACATCTTTGTGAAAACTATATAGTGTTTCTATGGTAAATCTTTGAACTTTTAGTCTTTCTGAAAAAGCAGATCCACAATTATTTATTAACTGCTTTTATACATGTGTTATAATCATAGTGTTTAAAGCTTTGTACTGCTCCCCCTTTCTTGTGCTTCACAATTCTCCTGTGTCCTGTCTACGTTAAATACTTTTCCAGAACAACGCTTAAAAAAAAAAAAATCTCAGAAACGCACGTGTGTGCGAGATTTACGAGCACGAGGCGAAGGATATATGACCCTACAGGAATGTAGATATGCATGACTACAACGTACAACGCCTCACATCTCAAGCAGACAGCAGCATCTCCACCCATTTGGACCATGTCTTCTTGTAGCCTTTTGACCAGATAGCAATGTCTTTTTTTCCTACATCGTAAATAACTTTTTATTTTTTTCCATATTAATAGTTAGCGATTTTAAAAGTTTAAATTTGCTTTGAATACGTCTATAAATACCAAATCAGAAAAAACAAATACTGACATCCTAAAAGATCTGAAAATTAATGAAGATTGGCTAATAAATATAATCTAGTCTCAAATCCTCTTTAGTTCATCATAAAGGATATCCTTAGAGACTCTGCCATCCTCCTTTCTCCAGGTGTGACCCAGCCACCTGAGCCTGCGTAGACTGAGCATTGAGAAGACTTGTAGAATATATTGTTTTCTTTTTATTGCCTGATGCATTAGTTCTTACAGCCTGCCATTCGGATTTTGTCCTAGCTCCAAGAACTCATTGAAGCATACAGGCTGTGGCGGATCAGCACGTTATTGGCTGGGGCTGTCCAGTTTGAGGCGGTCTGTAGTTGATCAGTGACATTCGAAGATGTCTCCCATCGTCAGAGGCAACCCGTGGCGCCCTCTTCTACGCAAATTGACTAGGACTTATAACCTGTAACTGCTGTCTGTCTGTCTGTTTCCGAGACCAATTACGACCAGAGATAAAGTTCGTCCTCTCCACAGCACAAACCTTGGGCTGTATTGTAGAAACCATGTTTCCCTTGCATCATGATCCATGATACTGAAAGGGATTGCACCAGATATAAATTAATAGAGGACTTGATTGCATATATATATATATATATATATATATATATATATATATATATATATATATATATATATATATATATATATTACACACATACATACATACATACATAGAGAGAGAGAGAGAGAGAGAGAGAGAGAGAGAGAGAGAGAGAGAGAGAGAGAGAGATGTTTTCCGCATCTATGAAATGAACTTTTAACCATAAAATAAGGTAAACGCTGGTAAGCAAACCACGCCAGATTGAGGTATGGTAACCCCACCCCTTCTGTAATAACTTGAAGAACCCGAGATTTGCTCAGATCGCCACCTCCGCGTGAGGCATATTAAGTAGGAGCGGGAGGAATGTGGTTGCGATGTTATCACTTGTCTCCTTGCATTACTGCTGGAGCTCGCCTCTGCTATATCTAAACACTGCATTTGTGTTAACCTTGAACCTCGATTTGGGAGCCACCGAAGTCTAGCGGCTAGAAGCTGGCCTGCGGATCGGATGTCGTGGGTCGGATCCCGACAGGGGTCGGATCTTTTTCCAAAATGACGTTGGTCGACCCAGCCTTGAGTGGGTACCAGGTACAGCCCTCGGACGTAAAGAACGTAAAGGCGGCTGGCGTGATGCTGACCACATCACCCACCAAGTGCCCCTTGTTCTATAAAATAAAGGTCTAGCCCTATATACCCAATACGCCTGCAGACGTGAAAAAGGGTCCTTTACTTTTTTTAAAAAAACCTCGATTTGTAGATGCCATCATCATGTTGTGCCATTATATGCCACATAGGGCTCGCAGTCTATTTACCTGCCCTGTTCTATCCAGAAAAACGCGTTGATCTCCTGGAAGCGGCCCAGTGCAGCACCGTTGGCCTCTCTAAACGACGTTCATTTTAGGATTTCTCCAGAACGTCCTCATTTCCTCAGTCGATTTATTTCCCATACCAATGCTTGTTTTGGTGAATCTGCATTCGCTTAGGCTCAGGAATTTGCCTAGTATTGCGCCATCTTGGTCCTGTAGTTGTTGGTACCAATTGTGGTCCATCTCTCTCCTATGACTTACAAATATTGAATGGTTGAAATCGGATTTTTGCATCGGCGACCGGGTTGTCACCCATTGGTTAGCTGGTAGACGGTTTCGTCGTCGGTCGGGACAGTATTTGGGCCCGTCTCTTTTGATCACATCAACACTGCAAGACATTTTTTTCAGGGCTACATGGTGGCGAGCAATACTAATCCATTTTATATGGCGCACATAGTGTGGTCACAATTATAACCAAAAACTTGCAAATTTCAGAGGATGCTGGTGGAACGTGACGATTTTGTTTTCGCAAAGCAAGTCAAAAGTCAAGTCGAGTCAATCAGATTGTTAACAAGTAGGTTACAGTGAAGGACTATTTTTACGTTTGTCGTGCATGGGCATTACAGGGGGCTGCGTGGTCTCGAGGCATGGTGTCCGCCTCGAGTGCTATAGGTTCTGGGTTCAATCCCCGGTAAGGGCTGAGATTTTTTCACATGGACTTGGACTTCTAGTAATTCCCCCTGGTATCTGGGTAGTGAGATCGGACGCCCGTCTGCATTGCTTCTAGCGCACGTAAAAAATCCCTTTGCAGCTGAAAATCGAAAAGAGTAGCCCAACGGCGCTTCCCGGGCAAAATTTGGAGTTTAAAATATACTCAAAAGTATTTTAGGATCCTTGTCGGCGCCACAGAGCCTGTGCTGAGCTCAGTGTTGCCACTTTGGATCTTTTATATCCAAATTTAGATCTTTTTCATTGCATTTAGATACTGTTTTTGACGTTTAGATCGTAAATATTTTTCTAGATACTTTCCATATGGAGTTAGATATTTTATAGATTTTTTTTTTCTTTCATGGTTAATTTAATAAATACTATGTAAAATATTTACTACAATATGATAACAAAATTAAAAACTGGGGATATGACCAAAGCTTGTTGTAAGTACTGCAAGTGTGAAATTAAAGCGAAAATACAAAACTCAAAGAGTCATGCAGAGACTAAAAAAGCATAAAACTGCAGTTTCATTTAAAGATATTAACACCGCTGACATCTGTTTTTAGAACTATACTGATAAATAAATCATCACAAGTTGAAGTATCAGTCGCAATGTTTTTAATTTGTCACTGTGCAATTTCAAACTGTGACCATTTGATCGATTTGTAAAAAATCTTGGACTAGTTCAATTTGAAAAGTGTGATGTAGAAAGTATAGTTTAGGAACTGAAGGACCTTTTAATCAGCAAACAGTTGGAATTGAAGAATTTGGCTGTAATTGGTACTGATAATGCCTCAGCGATTGAAGTGAGACAATTTAAAGATGCCTCATCAAATAGTCCATTCTGTAAGCTCTTTAGAGTGCCATGTCTGCCATGATACTACCCCACTCAATTGCTGACGTAGAAAGAAATTTGACCTCTTAAATGCTATCATGCCATTAAAATTCGGCCTGATGAGACTAGAGAAATAAGCCTACTGTTCCACTTATAAAAAAAATTTGAACAGCTAAAGCATACCAGAGTCATTTTGGATATGAAGCTTCAACTTCATATCCAAGCTAAGTTTGTCCTGTGGATCTTGTGAGGCAGACATCAGTGAAGATTAGGACATGATTATGTAGGGTAAGTCATAACAAAAGCTATGTAATTTTTGACTTTTTAAATTTGGATGTTTTTTCTAGATCTTTTCCACACAGATTTAGATCTTTTTAGATATTTTTTGACACCGTTTTGGATATTTTTTGTCAAAGAAAAGTGGCAACACTGGCTGAGCTTCCTCATACTTGAGTTAGAAGACGAACTGAGCACTTATGGGTTACAACATATGTGCCTTGATGTTGATCCGTTGTTCAAAACCTGAAAACATTACGATGCTAGTACCACATTTTATAGACGAGGCGACAATCTTCAATAGTGTGTACATAGACTGAAGAATTAATCCCCGACAAGGATACAGTCTTCTGTACTGAAAGTAAATATATGACCCTTTCAAGCCATTAAACATACCAGGCTGGATCCACATTTTAAAGCCTAGTGAATAGTGTTGGCAACATTAAGCTAACATCTAGCATGTGTTACTATGAACATAATCATTTTTTTTAATACAAAAAGAGCCCAATAATCAACATATTACAGTTACATGGAACAAAACAATAGCAACAGAATGTGTCTTCCGATAAAAAATAGATTACCAGTAATTTAAGTGGTGAATTAGGTGAGATGACCAGATTTTTGTCCATAGATTAGGTGAATCTGTTTCTTTGTAGGTTTGTTTGTGTTGATCGGATATAAACTCTGGCGGAAAATCCTGGTTATTCGTCCATATGTGGATGTTGGCTTTGTTCTTCGACTGTGCACCCGTTTTATAGATCTGTACAGCCTATCAACAGATGCACCCTTACTTCGAACGAAAAGGCTGGGTAATATCATATATTATATACCCATTGGCGGAGGTGGAAAAGGGGGGGGGGGGAGGGGGGGTCGCATGGTAGCGTTGTAGTTAGACCATTGGCTTGCTGACCTGAAGTTGCTTGGCATCCGCTTCAAGATGGAACCTATCCCATTTTTTTCTCCTCACAAAATTGAACTGGGCTTCAGTCTAAAATGGGTTTTAAGTAACAACATCGAAGTAAAGGCGGTCTGCATTATGTTGACAGCACCTGTTGTTGTGATGATGATGATCGTGATGACAAACGTTATTTTAGCTCTCTCTCTCTCTCTCTCTCGCGCGTGTGTGTGTGTGTGTGTGTCTCTCTCTCTTTCTCTCTTTCTTTCTTTCTTTTCTTTCTTTCTTTCTTTCTTTCTTTCTTTCTTTCTTTCTTTCTTTCTTTCTTTCTTTCTTTCTTTCTTT
>CAJHNH020002390.1:0-20000 GCA_905116865.2 Candidula unifasciata | reverse complement strand
GAAAGAAGAAGTAGGAACATGTATATGGAAAAGACAGAAGCGATTTAAAACACACCAGTAATCTAAAACAAAATGCATCCACATGTTCTGTACTAACAAGAATACGGCTGCATTTAATCATATGAAGAGAAGCTTGAAATTTCGCCCACCTTTCTAGTTCCTGCCAAATCTAAACTGGATCGCGCTAGATTGTAAAATAAAAACGAAACCCGTATCTGAAAGGGGCAATGGCTGCTACGACATTGATAATTGTTATTGCTTATTATCGTGGTTCTGTGTTTACAGTAATAAAATGTCAAACACATTATCACCCCAGCGTCACGATGCGGCCGCTCGTGCTGGAAACCATCACATGTAAATATTGTCCTTTTTAAAAAAAAGGCAAACTGGGGTTAACAAGGTCAGGTCGGAGATATATCGAGGCTAAAACAGCAGACGTCGAAAACTATAAGCGTTTACTTCTGTATTTACTACATGTGTTTAGGCCAGCGCAATGTTTCTTAAATGTGCGTCAATGGTTTCCCCACAGAAGCCAGACCGCTATAAACAGTCAGTTTATCTCGCACTGTATGGATAACTGTCCATAAGTTATCTGCCCTAATGCTCTCCGGCCGCGTGAGTGTTTTGTTTGATGTAGCGGGAGAGAATTCCGCAGCAGGTCTTCAACATCTGCTGTTATCTATGGTTCAGTAAGGTGGTGCTACCAGTTCTGAAATGCTGGCTTTTTAGTTTCCTTACGCTTTTTTACCTAGATACTTGCTTGTGTTTATTGTGTCATTGCAGTTGTTGCTTCTTAGATTCTTAGTATTTTTATTGGCAGTTCGCATACAGTACATATTTTATTGCGATTGGTGCAAGTAAATTTTTGGCTGTTCGGTTAGATTTATTGATTGGTGCTTATCTTTTAATGTCAACAGTGTAAGGGGGATTTTGGTAGTTCAGTCAGTCTCAGTCATACACATTTATTTCTTGCAATCACAAAAATATACTAATGTTTGTAATTCATTTAACCGTAGTTCTACACAATTCTTTCGATAACTGTTTAAAAACTTCTTGGATTCTGTTAGTATCAGTTATACCAGTTTTTTTTCCCTTGCTTTGCTTAAAGAAGACTTTTGGTAAAATTATAAGCCTCGTATTTGTGTGTGTGTGTGTGTGTGTGTGTATATATACACACACATACATACACACGCATACACACACACACACATACACACACTCTACAAGTGAAATGTTTGCAATTCAAGAAGGAAGCAGTGTTGTTAATTCACTTAAACTTAGTCGTACTAATTTAATTCCTGCCATTCCTGTTAAGGAAATTTATGGATTCAGTTAACCTCAGTTATACACATTGTCTTGTTGCGGTTACTGTAAGGAATACTTTTGACAATTTTGTTAGCCTAATATAGATTAATTTTAAGCTTCAAGTGAAATTGTTGCAGTTCAGCTGACCTCAGCCATACACATCTACTGACAACCCCTGTCTTTGATTACACTGTCAATCGACCTTACTGTGGAATTACTTTGTAGTTCCTTACAGTTTACTATTGATTCAGCCGGCTAGTGCTTCATTCTTACCTCGTTCTTGTACAGAGAAAATTACCCCAGCGTCTAGTCAGTAATTAGATAGTTTAGTCCTTACGTACACAGTCGTGAAGTAGAGAAACTAAATGTAAGCGGTTGTTTGTTTATTCGGCACTTCCATACCAAACAAAATTGTGGTAGCCGTTCTTGGGTCGATTTTGTTTCCACGGACTTAGATACGGTTTCAGGATTGTGAGACTGATGTAGTCGCTTCGTTTATTGTTATGTGGTTTCACTTATATTTTAATGATCACAGTTAAAAGACGTAACGATCTTTCAACCAGTAAAATTGTTTCATGATATTTATTTTAGTGGTAAGAGGTTATACATTTCGTGTGTATAAACTCGTATAAATAGATTGAATGTACGCCTGTTTACCGCGCTACATGTTTATTTTTGTACGTGAATCCGGCAAACAACTGACTACCTGTTTTTGTTTCCAGAGACTTTTTTTAAATTTATATTTATCTGCTTTTTTAAAATTGCCAACTCAGTTGCTTCTTCTTCTTTCTGTCCTCCTCCTCCTCCTCCTTCTTCGTCGTCTTCTTCTTCTTCTTCTTGTTCTTCTTCTTGTTCTTCTTGTTCTTCTTCTTCTTCTTCTTCTCCTCCTCCTCCTTGTTCTTGTTCTTGTTCTTCTTCTTCTTCTTCTTCTTCTTCTTCTTCTTCTTCTTCTTCTTCTTCTTCTTCTTCCTCTTCTTCTTCTTCTTCTTCTTCTTCTTCTTCTTCTTCTTCTTCTTCTTCTTCTTCTTCTCCTTCTTCTTCTTCTTCTTCTTCTTCTTCTTCTTCTTCTTCTTCTTCTTCATTTTTCCTCCTCATTTCTCCACCCCATTCGTCCCCCTCCTCTTCCTCTTTTTTTCTCCTTTCACCATTCCTCAATAATGCAAAGTTTTTTTTTAAAATCTGCGCGAGAGCTTTAAGATGTCAGGGATGTTAATAAATGAGAGATGTTCTCCATTGAAAGTTCTGAAATGCTAAAACTATAAGGACTACTAGCCTAGGCTTGTTTATTGGCCTCTGCTTAGATGTTCCTTTAAATTTTTATTGTCTTCTTCAATATTTCTGAATTTTGCTGTGAATTCTGAAATAAGCAGTGGCAAACTACTGAATGTAAAATTTTCTAGTGAAATCATAAACAGTCAGAAAATTGTGAGATAAAGTGTAATCAGCTGCATTTCTGTTGCCAGTTGTTTGATATTATTTCTTCTATTTATTCTCAGGATGAAGATGAGTTTTCATCTAAAGGTACGTCCAGTAAATGTTTAGTTTCATATAAAGGTACGTCCAGTAAATGTTTAGTTTCATATAAAGGTACGTCCAGTAAATGTTTAGTTTCATATAAAGGTACGTCCAGTAAATGTTTAGTTTCATATAAAGGTACGTCCAGTAAATGTTTAGTTTCATATAAAGGTACGTCCAGTAAATGTTTAGTTTCATATAAAGGTACGTCCAGTAAATGTTTAGTTTCATATAAAGGTACGTCCAGTAAATGGTTAGTTTCATATAAAGGTACGTCCAGTAAATGTTTAGTTTCATATAAAGGTACGTCCAGTAAATGTTTAGTTTCATATAAAGGTACGTCCAGTAAATGTTTAGTTTCATATAAAGGTACGTCCAGTAAATGTTTAGTTTCATATAAAGGTACGTCCAGTAAATGGTTAGTTTGCTTACTTAGAGTGTGAGTCTTTGTATGCTTGTAGATTTCATTTATGTGCACATGAACCTCTGAATGTAAAGGTAATTAGGCAGTCAAGTAATGTATTGTTTCGTGAAAACGTTGGTAGACTAATGGTTTATCAGTGACAGCATATCAAGCATGCTATACACTAAAAACAAGTAGAAAATGAGCTTCAAGCACTAGATAGACCAAGAGTGAGATGGAAAGATGACATCAGAGAAACTCGACAGCAGCACAGTGTGTCTATGGTCAAGTCGGCCAGAAGTAGTAAGTAAGTGAGTTATGCCCCACCAGGACATCACGCGATAAACAGCCGGTGACACAAAGTGCCACCATGCGGCTGAGGATCACCCATGGGAAGGTCCCGGAAACCCCGTTCAGCCGTTAGGCCACATGTAAGGCCCGGCTATATTTAGGGAACCGGCAGAAGCCAGGGTGTAGCTTCAAAATAACTAAACATTGCATCCCACATGGGGATGACGCTTAGGTACAATGAAGCCAGAAAAGCAAGATGCAGAAAATATATCCCTCTTGACACCCGAGGTGGTAAAGGAAGAGGTGAAGAAGAATGGTTACCACCACAGCAGCCCAAGATTCTTAGCTCAGTGGCCAGCGGGATTATATTTGTTCTTACCAGAACTTCTGTCGTTGTGACCGGTCATAAACACTGTTGCATCA
Organism: Candidula unifasciata; assembly: GCA_905116865.2. NCBI lineage: Eukaryota > Metazoa > Mollusca > Gastropoda > Stylommatophora > Geomitridae > Candidula > Candidula unifasciata. The sequence goes on along the minus strand of CAJHNH020002390.1, from coordinate 16,063 downwards.
TATTTATGGAATAGAAATGTCAGGGAAAAACAAGACTTATATCTCCTTCGACGCCCAAAGCGTTAAATGAGGAAGTGAAGAAGACTGGTTACCAACACAGGGCCCAAGATTCTTAGCTCAGTGGCCAGCGGGATTATATTTGCTCTTACCAGAACTTCTGTCGTTGTGACCGGTCATAAACACTGTGTTGCATCATATTTATGGAATAGAAATGTCAGGGAAAAACAAGACTTATATCTCCTTCGACACCCAAAGCGTTAAATGAGGAAGTGAAGAAGACTGGTTACCAATTAAGGGCCCAAGATTCTTAGCTCAGTGGCCAGCAGGATTATATTTGTTCTTACCAGAACTTCTGTCGTTGTGACCGGTCATAAACACTGTGTTGCATCATATTTATGGAATAGAAATGTCAGGGAAAAACAAGAAGAGGCAGAGTCGCCAAAATTAATGTTGTATGTTGAAAGAAGAATCACACTGCACTTGGGACATACCCTTAAGTGTTCCATACCCATCTTCAGCAGCAGGTGCTGAGAGTTCTAGTTCTGATGTCACTAGTAACAGTCTGATAGTATATCTTATCTGTCTCACTTTTCCTGTGAGTGTTGAGCGTTGGCCGGATCCCCTGGTCACTCCTTGACAGCACCATTCTCCTCAGGCCATAATAAGACACCAGTGAAGAACTATGAACAATGGTAAGCGCAGTACTGATAAATGATTTCATACAACATCAAAGAATCAAATGGTTTAGTGATCTTGTCAGAATGAAACAAGATCAGCCAGCAGCTAGAGCATACTATATGAGAATAGCAGTCTACAAGGCAGGAGGCCAACTGAAAAAAAGATGGTTTTGAGGGAGTAAAAAAGACACTACATAAATGGAGAATGACATTAACACGAGCTACGCAACAAGCAAAAGACAGGAAACTACATCTAAACCCTCTCTGTGACGCTTTACAGCATAAGCAGTAGGGCGAAAGAAGTGCCGTTACATCTGTTGACATGACAAGCCTTGAATGCCCTTGTGGATTGGTAAATTCTGACAAAATATGCATTGACAATGATAAAAACGTGAAGACAGAAAACACCCATGCGATGTGTGCCTTTCCTATACAAGTTTCCAGTTATGAGCATCTATTTTATTTCTATCTCTTCATCTTTATAGTCAGGGTTTTCTTTCTAGGGAAAAAAAAGGATGCTGGTGCTTACCATAAAGTGTAAAAAAAGTTGCTGGTACCCAGTTGTGCTGACAAAATTGTGCCTAAAAGAAAGGTGCTAGTAATGCATACTGTTACCTACCATCAGAAATAGTCCTGTTTGTAGTCATTAAATGGTCTAGTACTTTGTAATATTTCTGTTACCTCTTTATTAGATTATATATCAAGAGAGGAAAACATACAGCCCCAAGAAACAATCTTTGTGAAGAGTGTTTCAGAGGGAAGCCCCGCCTTTTATGCAGGTCTGAACATAGGAGATAGAATTGTTGCTGTTAATGGTGACACTGTCTCCAACAAGTCTTATCAGGATATCATTGCAGCCATAAAACAGAGGTTAGTGGCACTTGAATGATAGCAGCTAGAAATATTTGCTTTTATTATTATAGTAACTGTAAGGTATATTTTTAATGACTATTTAAAAATAAAGTTAATATTGCAGTTCCTATTTTTTCACAGTCTTAGTTAATGCAACATATACTGCTATAGTGTGTCTTATTTTGGGTACTGTTTTCCACATTATAGCTTTATTCACAATCAACACTACTGGGTAATTTGTGAACAATACTAGGATGAGGCACTTGAGGATCAGGAAATTACATCATACATTGTTGAACAACCACATTTGAATAACTGCCACCATTAGGGAACACATGCTCAACCAAAAATACTCTTTCTTTAATAGTGAACACTATGATAGCTAATATCTGTTACTAAAGCTCTGGTATATAGCAGTGTTATTCTAAACCAACGGTTACATGGTGCTTGAAACTTGACATAATACACAAATTTGATTTTGATGCACAAATAATTGATTTCAAAAAGACTACAATTATTAAACATACACCCTATATTTCATAAAACCGGTGTGGCTTCTAGTTTAGCAAATGCATTTCATAGTTCTTATTTCACCATTGAAAAATGATGGGAGAGAAGAATAACTGAAGAGAGCTTGGCAAGAGAATGGAGACTGAGCATTCTTATAGGTGGCGATGATCTCAGCCATACTTGTTATCATAGCATACTCGCATAGCATACTCAGGAAAGTTTAGTCAGGTTTTTCTTTGTATGGTGACATCAGTCCAGAGGTCACAGTTGTTAAAAGTCAATGGATATTTTGTCCGGCCTTTGTAGAGGTTTTTAAGAATGAGCAGGCAGATAGGTTGACTGGATTAGATCCACGTGGAAGTGTACTGCAACTGCACAAGACTGAGGTGATCTCTCATCTGTGGAAGGAGTTAACAAGTAAAATGGAAAATAGTCAGAATCCAACATCTCAGCAGTAGTAGCCACACATCTCAGCAGTAGTAGCCACACATCTCAGCAGTAGTAGCCACACATCTCAGCAGTAGTAGGCACACATCTCAGCAGTAATAGAAACATATATTAGCAGTAACAGAAACACATAGCCAGACATCTCAATAGTAGCCACATATCTCAGCAGTCCATGCATACACACACATAGAATCACATGTACAGACACCAACAGATGCCCACAACCACACATTTAAACCTACATGAATACATACACCCACATACATGCATACATACATTCACACATACATGCATACATACATGCATACATACACAAATTTATACCTACACTCACATCTTTACACACATACATACATACCTAAATACACACATATACATCCACATACACAGCTAAATATGCATACATACATCCACCAACATGCATACATACATACATACATAGGTACATGTCTCAGCAGTGGGAGCCACACATCTCAGCAGTAGTAGCCACACATCTCAGCAGTAGTAGCCACACATCTCAGTAATAGCCACACATCTCAGCAGTAGTAGCCACACATCTCAGTAGTAGCCACACATCTCAGCAGTAGTAGCCACACATCTCAGCAGTAGTAGCCACACATCTCAGCAGTAGTAGCCACACATCTCAGCAGTAGTAGCCACACATCTCAGCAGTAGTAGCCACACATCTCAGCAGTAGTAGCCACACATCTCAGTAGTAGCCACACATCTCAGCAGTAGTAGCCACACATCTCAGTAGTAGCCACACATCTCAGCAGTAGTAGCCACACATCTCAGCAGTAGTAGCCACAAATCTCAGCAGTAGTAGCCAATCATCTCAGTAGTAGTAGCCGCAAATCTAAACAATAATTGCAAAACTCCAGCAGCCAGAGACTGTAATTCTTCTAGTGAATGCCTAAGATATTTACTTGCTTGCAGAAATGATCCTATAGATTAGCTAAGTGATATCTATCTATTAACTGTCCATACGTGGGTTATATTTTGTTTCATAATTTGGTCCACATTTATCTTTAAGCACAGACATATTTATCCTTAGCTAAGTGAGTCACCTGTGCACACATCACATTTGTTAGTTTATGTGGTAGAACTGTTGTCTGTGTGTTAAAAGACTCATGAGTAAATGTAAACAACCTCTTTTTTACACCAGAAGCGCATTGGCCATATGGGGCTAGAATCATATTTTTATACACTAATCAGCACTCAGTAATTGACAACCTCAGTATCATGGCGTGGGTTCCGGAGCCTTATTATAGGGAAAACAAGAATAGACCCACTGCCTACCCGAAAGCATGTTGTAAGAGTTGACTAATTGGGCGCTTCCTTCGAAGTCTGAGTGCACCTGCTTGAGATGCAATGAACCAGCCGCTGCATGCAGATGAGTCATATGTGTGAAACGGATGCTCAGGCAACACCCAGATTCTGGAAAAAGACTTAAAGTCAAGAAGTGGATGAACAACCAGAATTTTCTGCTGGAGTTTACAGCCGGTGAACATGAAAAAGAAGAAGAATATGCCAGCCACCTTTACTTCTTCCGCTTCCCCAAAAAGCATGTAGTAAAAGGTGACAAAGTAGGGGTTTTCTTCTGCAAAGTGAGTACATCTGCCTTAGAGGCAAGAAACAACTAGGTCTGCTCACAAGTAAGCCAGATATGTAAAACAGATTTTACCCACAAAACTCACATTCTGGATCAAGGCTTAAGTCCAGAAGTAAACAAACAACTAGAACTTACCACAGAGTTTACAGCCAGTGAACACAAAGAATGTTTCAATTTCACCACAAATAGGTCACCTCCTAATTGAAAATTGCACAAATCTCTCATCGTTGTCCCATGTGAAATGCCAAACAGACAGTAGTCCCAGCAACATCAAACATCTCACACAATAGTTAAATGCACAGCCATGAGAGGTGCTGACACCTACAATCTGTCATTACAATTGCTATTCAAAGTTGATGGAATCAGCAATCATAATAGCCCAGGAGGTGCACTTGCATTACTGCATAAGGCACACCCCCATCTCTAGCAGCAGCCGCTCATCATTTCCTGAATATGCAGTCTATAAACATATCTCTAGAAGCACAGACATTAATGTATTTATTATGAAATTATCAGCTTACAGTGTCACACCATGAACTCAATAGCTGGCCAACGGAACCCAATATCACCTTTATTTAAATTGTTGTCCCATCCAGTTTTCCTCTGTAGGTTAAAACCCTAACCTACCACTGGATTACTGGGAAGAACAAGGTCCACTTTATGAATGAGAGGTGGGCTTCATCAAGAGAGGTTAAGATGCATTAATAGTCTTGCATTGCTGATCATCATTGGGCAGTTGGGACCCTCGACATGATCAGTTTCATTGCATTGGATTCTACCCCGTTTCCTGGATCCTAATTGTTTGGTTTCCCTCGGCAGAACAACCAGCTACCTGCTAAGAGTGTCACAGAAGGCACAAATTTCATAGCTCCAACAGTGATCTTTAGGGAATTTTGTAAAAACTGCACTTGTGAACTGAGTGACACATCCATGAAGTGTCTGTCTATCCTTTATTTGGCCTTTGTTTAACTTTTCTGTGTGTACCTGAGTTTCTTCAGTTTCAGCAGTTCTTTGAGTTGAGGCACAAAACAATAGCTGATTGAACTTCATTCTTGCAAGTTCTCCAAGCGTCTTGTCTCTGAACAAATTCAAAGCAGGAAGTGGTACTTATAATATTTCTACTAGGGCTGTACCGAATAGTGATTTTCACTATTCTGCTGAATACGTGGGCGATTATGCCTCGCCACAATCTGCGATCCCCTGCAGCATGTATGTGTTCCTGTGCTGACACACCTCCATACCATGCTACACGACTGTCAAGAATCTTCTTTCGTTGCCTTCCTCTATCCCTCCTTCCACAGATCTTTCCAGTGGTCACAGCATGTTCTTTTTTCCCTCATCCTATAACATGGCCGAAAAATGATGACTGTGTCCTTCTGATGTCTGTGATAAGTTGTCTTCTGGCTCCCGCCTCTTCTAAAACCTCCTGGTTGCTTTTTTTTTTTTTTTTTGGTGGCTGTCCAAGGTATTTTAAGCATTGTTCTGTAAAACCACATCTCTGAGGCCTCAAGAAATTGTTTGGCCTGCCTACCGATTGTCCAAAACTTACAGCCATATGTTAAAACTGGATGTATATAGCAAGCAAGAATTCTTTTTCTAACCTTCAATGACAAATATATATTGCAGAAGATGTTCTTCATTTTATAAAATGCAGTTTTTGCCTGTCCAATTCTGTTTCTTATTTCAGTAATGCATCTTCCATCTGATGTTATCCATGTGCCCAGATACTTAAATTTCTGTACTTGTCCCAAAATAAAACCATTGACTTTTATTACACATTTAGGAATAATTATTTTCTTTCATACCACTATTACTTCTCTCTTCCCACTATTCAAACTGAGTCCCATTCTTCCACTTTCGTGTATAAAATAGATCTAAAAAAAAAAAAAAAACATCCATAATGTCAAATGTACGCTGAAATTTTACTTCACAAAATGTAGTACAGAATAGTAAACATTAAAAAACATTTCATTTTTTTGCATCCTTCAGTCAGTCAGTCTGTGGTAACAAATACCTAGGAATGAAAGTATTCTTAGTTTTATAACATGTAACTAAACTTGTAAATTGTCACTGACAGCTTAGTTAATCCATGAAAGCGGCAAAAAAAAATTGTTCTATGTTGTCAGCATTAAGGCAGCTTCTTGTCTCACTGAAGCTGTACTAAACAGACGTTCACTTGGTAGGCTCGTAGGTGGTGCACAAAGATAACGCTTAACAGTATGAACCACGGTGGGAAATCTTGATATGTTTATTTTCCACCAGTCCAGAAATGGGTGTAAGGTAACCACTATTCATATTCGGCCTGACCGCAACTATTTGGCCAAATATCGAATAGTTATTGGTCCACTATTCGGCCCCAAAGCGAATACGAAGCGAATATTCGGTACAGCCCTCATTTCTACACATATTTTAACCTTTAATATGACACATAGGGGATATATCCGGTCTGAAAGCAGTTAAAAAATGTTTCCTCCTCGCATAAATACTATAACATCTGAAGTCTTGGTAATCTTAGTTTCGGCTTCATAGCAAACGGATCACCCCATAGTTGCTCCACTCCTGTGCCAACGAAAACCACACAGAATGTACAACACTGTCCCTTGTGGAAATATTGACACAGACTGCAGCCTGAGCATATCTGCTAGCATACACACACATTAAAAGCAAAAGGCAGCTATCAAAAGTGCTAAGACAAACAGTCCAACATTAGAAATGCAGATAATCATAGATAGAAGCAGCAGTTACAGACAGATCAGCTGTTGTACAGGTGATCAGTGTTAATCGCATTAGGCACCACTAGGACTGTGGCAACAGACCACACACCATTGTCTGAATCTGCAATTCACAACACCACATTAATCACAGTGAACAACTCACATTCCGAATTAAATCCACAGCTCAGAGTGTCGTACCAAGCACTCAGCTCAGTAGCTGGATGATAAAACTATACCCTCTCAATCTACAAATGGAGGCAACTGCAGTGGTCAATGTCTGTCAGGAGCAAACAATTTGCCGCACCTAAAACAGTCCCCCTACCTATTGTTGATTTTTATGTCCATTATGTAGCAGTGAGAGTTGTTAAAATAATATTCTAATAGTTGAGGACAGTTTAAAAAAAAAACATATTAATTTATTGTTGTTTGGTTGTTGCAGTGATGACTTCCTTCGACTTCTTGTAGTTTCTAAAGATGAGGATATTTTACAGATGGTAAGGCTCATATATATATAAGATGTAGGATATTTAAAAGTGCAAAGGCGAATATATATATATATATATATATATATATATATATATATATATATATATATATATATATATATATATATATATATATATATATATATATATATATATATATATATATATATATATATGTGTGTGTGTGTATATATTTATATTTTACTTAGTTGCTCTTCTTCTACCTTAGGGTGTAGGGAGTTTGCCGGAGAGTTTGCCATACTTCTCTATCAGCAGTTTTATATATATATATATATATATATATATATATATATATATATATATATATATATATATATATATATATATATATATATATATATATATATATATATATATATATATATATATATATATATATATATATGTGTGTGTGTGTGGGTAGGTTCATTACAAGATATATGATATTTTATGGATGGTAAGGCTGATATATATATATATATATATATATATATATATATATATATATATATATATATATATATATATATATATATATATATATATATATTACAGATGGTAAGGTTTATATAATCATTATGGAAAGGCAAATATATTGGAGGATGTCAATAGCAGATCAAATGCATATTACACTGGAGACACACACACAAAAAGTTTAAAGTAACAGATCGGTTTACATGTTCTGGTCATAACTTTGATTGCCAAAGATTTTACACACACACACTCTCGCACACACACACACCAAGAAATAATGATAGACATTGGCAACACAACAGTAGCTTCTTAAGGACCGAACAACAAATGGGACTCTTAAGTAATGTAGTTCTGAAACCAGATTTTGGGTTTTTAATTCTAATGTTATTTGAATTTTAACATATACCAGTGAAAGTTGGAGACCCATAAATGAAACGGAATGAAAGTTGAATGCATTTGAAAATAAATTTCTAAGGAATTTGATGAATATTAAATGGGGTGAATTCAATAAAAACTTACAGATAAGAGTAATTTCTAGTCATTCATTTCTGTTAAAAGTTATTAGAACAATAGGATGACAACAGAAAGCCAATAGGATGACAACAGGCAGCACATCATGAACAGAAGAGGACAGACTCTGAAATAGGGAAACCAGTTGACTGGGGAAACTAAGGTAAATGTTTTGAGAGAGGACAGAGGTGCTGGGATGGATTCCACCCATGATATCTAAAGGACTGTGCATGGTGGAATGAAATGGGTTAAAACAATGTATACAGTGTTTAATATTCATTATCTTTCTCAACAGGCTTACCAATCCCACACTGGGAGCTGCATGGTTTCAGGCTCTTCCACCTTTCCAGATTTCAGGCTGCCTGGAATAATCACCTGCCATCAGCAGCATAGCCGCAGGTTGGTTTTCATTATCACCATCCTCTTATGCCATTTATAAACCACACAGAACTCATAGTTTATTCTTCCATATCCCTTGAACATTCATTTCAGCATCTTTAGCCTCTATCATCAAGTGTTTGTCGTAGAACTCACTTGGGCATCCTTGTTTCCTTAATCCACTTGTTGTCCCGTTTCAGTGCCTGTTTGGTAATTCTTTGTCTGCCTCATCTTTGTTTGACTTAGGACTTCTTTTGAGCAGTCTTGTTTTCTCACTTCATTTGTTGTCCTATTTCAGTGCCTGTTTGGTGATTCTTTGTCTGCCTCTCCTCAGGATGTGCCCAGTTTGTGGCCATCTTCTTAGTTGGTATTGCTAAAGAGGGAACCAATGTAGTCAGAAAATAATGTTTTCAGGAAACTGGAAAACTGCTATGCATCATGAATAAACACCACCTTAATTTTTTTTTCACTTCAGGTGTCACAATTTAAATTATTATTTTCCTTTTTCAAGATCTAGTTCTTTTAGTTCTCTAGATCGGCTTTTGTTTTCTGCTATCATCAGTAAATTACCTTTACCTAGTTTCCATAAGTCCTAGTTTTTGTTATTGGTTGAGTAAATCACCATCTGCATGTTGAAGTAAAGGAGCCTTATTACGCCGCTGATGCATTGGGCATGTGGTGCTGGGCACATGTTATTATAGACTCACCCGCATCATCTTGTGTCATGCCGGTAAACATGGGTGGTCTCGGTTCAGGTTCAGGTTTATGTTTTTGTTCCATTTATGATGTGTGCCAACCCATCTATGTATTATCTTTGTCTTTCCATTGTTTTGTTTTTATCCCGTCTTCAAATTCACTTGTCACTCGAGAATAAACATCCTAACCTGCAGATTTCATGGCACTTGCCTAAATTATCTTCATCTTTACTGCCTACATTTATTTTTAACGATCAGTTTACAGATATCAAGTTTCTTGAAGGACGGCATCATTTGTTTTTTTTTCAGTTGTTAATTGTGTTCTTTTTCATTTGAAAGAAAAAAACATACATACTTCCTTTGATTTTACAGGCATGCCATATTGTCTTTTTTATTGACAATATGTCACCTGCATACGCTGGTATGGATTATTGACAATATGTCACCTGCATACGCTGGTATGGATTATTGACAATATTTCACCTGCATACGCTGGTATGGATTATTGACAATATGTCACCTGCATACGCTGGTATGGATTATTGACAATTTGTCACCTGCATACGCTGGTATGGATTATTGACAATATGTCACCTGCATACGCTGGTATGGATTATTGACAATTTGTCACCTGCATACGCTGGTATGGATTATTGACAATATGTCACCGCATACGCTACGCTGATGTGGATTATTGACAGTATGTCACCTGCATACGCTGGTATGGATTATTGACAATATGTCACCTGCATACGCTGGTATGGATTATTGACAATATGTCACCTGCATAAACTGGTATGGATTGTTGACAAAATGTCACCTGCATACGCTGGTATGGATTATTGACAATATGTCACCTGCATACGCTGGTATGGATTATTGACAATATGTCACCTGCATACGCTGGTATTGATTATTGACAATATGTCACCTGCATACGCTGTTATGGATTATTGACAATATGTCACCTGCATACGCTGTTATGGATTATTGACAATCACTGTTTTGTTCTTTAGCTTGCTGTTATTGACAGTTTATTATTTTTTTTAGATACTTTCCATCTTACAGAAGTCTAGTTTTGCCCGGACAGTTATGTTCTGATCTCTAACAGGTTTTCAACAAGCAAATGCTTGGGTGTAAATAATTTGACTCATGGGTTTCCCAGTGTGGACTCCGGGGCCACTTTGAGAGTGGAAGGGAATAGACCAACTGCCTGCACCCCACCCCCCATAAGCATGTCATAAGAGCTTACTAATTATGGGTGTTTTCTTTGAAGCCACAGTGCATCTGCCTGAGAGGTGAGGAACCAACAGGCTGCATACAAATTGGCCAGACCTGTAAGTTGAGTGTGCACACAGAACTTAGGTTTTTGGACAAAATTAAAGTCCAGAAGTGGGCGAACAGCCAGAACTTTCCACTGAAGTTTGCAGGCAGTGGTCGCTAAGAAGAAGAAGATGTTTATTAATTTAATTAGGAATCATTATTATAGTACTCCAGGCATACCTACAAGTGATTCATCTCACCTCACCTATTGTTGTTGGAGAAGATTCCAGTAGCACTCTGGTTATAAACTTGTTGTATTTTTCCTCTCTTTTATGCTCCTGTGGGCTGGACCTCCACTAAATTCCAAGTTCACGCATTTTTTAATACATGTATATTTGTTCATCTAACATTCTACCTTCAGCTGGCATTTGTTCATAAGAAGTCTTCAGAATGTTTGTCAGATACACTCGTAGAACACTGATAGAGAAGAGCAAAGCAGTTGGAGCAGAGAGAAAAAGAGAGAGAGAGAGCGAGCAGAGATGGTGACACACTCTCTTACACACACACACACAGACACTGATAGAGAGAGAGAGGGAGAAGAAGATCATATAGCAAGTGTCAGAACTTTCTAAAAGTGTTTCTTCATAAGTTTTTTTTTTTACTGACATACTTAAGGTTTAAAATAAAGGTTAGAAGTTAAAGTTGAGAGGATTGACTTTATTGCACCAGGTTTTTTTCCGTAGATGGCTTGGTCTGTCTCCACAGAACGGCTAGCCACCTGCTGAGAGTGCCACACAGAGCCCCAACTCCATAGCTCTGGTGACGATCCCCAGGAATCTCCGTAAAAATTGCACTTGTAAACTGAAGGATGACATTAACCCATGAACTTCAAAATGTCAGCATGACGATGGAGGTGATGGCAGTGACGCAAGCGCTTGCCTGGCTTGAAACACAAAAATACACCCGCGTGTGTATACTCAGTGATTCAATGAGTATGATCCGGAGGGTTCAAGCAGGTTCAGTGCGAAGACAATGGCTTGAATCATTACAGAAGTCCACTGTGCGTGGAGTCACCTTTATTTTTGTTCCGGGACACGCAGGCGTCGATGGAAATGAAAGAGCTGACAGGTTGGCTGGATCCGCTATCACTACCGACGGTCAGCCTATGGATCATGCTGATATTATCAATGCCCTCCGAGAAATGGGAAGGATAGAGGACTTTGGTGGCAGTGAATCCACATCACTCGCCAGAATGGCAGACTTGGGAATTAAGATCGGCACAGCAAAAAACGAGACGCACACCAGACACGCTAGAAGACTTGTTAATCAACATAGAACTGGTACTATTAGCCATCGGACGTTGGGGTTCATACTGAGGGGAGGATCTGAGCACCTATGGACATGTCCGGAGTGCAATGAGGATAACCCAACTAACTAACTAACTTCAAAATGTGAGGCAAGTGGCTTTGCCACGGAGACCCCCACTTGTGTAACCACACTTTATAGGATTTTTAGAATTATGTGTATAGATTACATAATATTGCATCTTAGAATTTCCTAAAACATTTTTGTTAGAAGAATTTATAATTCCTTATGGGTAAACTTAAAACATAGGAAATTTAAATGTTTAATGATGCAGGCTTGTTGAGGGTGATTTTTGTTATCTTCTGCAGCTCTAGTGACCTTGTTCATAAATCTACAGAACAGGGTCGATTTTATTCTGATGAAAGTCTGCCATTTGATCGTCATGAGGTTCGACACTCATACCCGCTGAGTCAGTGGGGAGTCAACGAAGCCGATTTAAGGTAGGATGTATTTTTGTAGCAAATAATGTTAGCTTGGGAGCGCAGGCTGCAAAGTGGCTTCCCGCTTGCTTGCTGATTTTGAAATAACTTGGCTTGTCACCCGTGCCTAATATGGGGACCAGCTAGGATCCTGGGATGTAAAAACAGCTAACATGATGTTGACCCCATCATCCATCAAGTTCTGATTGGTCTTAAAAAAAATTTAAGTAGCATCTTATGCCCAATTTGCCACTGCCATGAGAACGCCGTCCTTTAATCTTGTTTACAGTTATACTTTTTTAGTCGGTGCCTGTGACTTAGGTATCGCAAACAAGCTGCTTAATTCCATTGTGCCCGGTTTGATCCCAGCTGCCAGGGAAACCAAAATGCTAAGGAAAACTGCAGGTTAGATTAAGTGTGGAATTTATCAATCACATATACAGATCTTACAATGCAAACATACATCTTGTCACATAAAAGTCACATAAATGAAATACCCTTTTACACAGGTGCTGTATCTGGTATATAATCCTAGATTCATATTTTCTTAGACCAGTTGACACTTGGTGGGTGATCTAGTCAACATCACTCCAGCTGCCTTTACTTCCCAGGACATTACATGGTACTTATTTTAGGCTGGGTCGACATGGGATCCTTTATTCTTCTTTAAATAACCTCTGCCTCGATGTGGTTTGGAACCTGGGGATGATTATAACAATGATGAAATTCCTTCTGGTTTTTCCTGTCCTTGTGATGTGGCCACAGATAGTTGGATTATTTTTTTCTATTTTGTAAGTCTTTGTTAATAAATATCTATTTTTTTCACAGGTTGGAGGATTTTTCTTTTGATCTTCAGCGCCACAGAGCAGAACCAGTGAGGAGTGATGGGAATCGATCAGTGACACGTCTTAACAAGCAGCATAGTCCTGCATTTCAGGTACGGATGTTTCATCTTGTTATCCCTGCCAGTGGTTTTAGATAAGTCCATAGGCCACATCCAGAGTCTGTAGTGTGAAGCATACACTCTACTGATCCATACAACTTGGTTTTCACCAGAATGCTAACTCAGGGTTTGTAGCAGACCTGGAATTTTATAAAAACTCAACAACAAAAATCCTTGAACTTTACCCACCAGTCCTTGAACGTTCTTTAGCCATAACTGGTTGTCCACGCAGACAAGATGGTGGGCTACAGATCAGGTTATTTTTAATGTGTGCCTGTAATCTGTGAACAGGCAAGTGATATGCAGTTCAGGATCTCATTGTTTGATTTGCGTGGTTGGGTATGGAAGGTGCCAAGTGAGCAGTTTCACCCTGTCTTATCTTACTCCTGTTCCCCCCCCCCCTTTTTTTTTTCTGTGTCTCTGTCCCTAACTTCAACTCACTTAGCAAGGTTAGTTGATGCTAATGCAGAACAAAGGTCATCATCATTAACACCCCCCCCCCCCACCCCCCACCCACAAACATTCAGACACATTGAATATATGTATAATTTAAGAAACACATTTGACCCCCCTCCCCAGTCTCTCTCCTCCCCCTCCATTAGAGGAGGAACTTTACTCCTGGCCTTGCCATCACCGTGGGCTCTGAGTCATAGGCCTCTTCATAGCTTAGTATAACACTATAGCACTGTCATCTGGAAAGACTAAAAGTTGCCAACAATAATAACAGTTATTTTCTCACTCACTGAATTTAAGTTTTGATTTTCAGTTTTAAAAACTTCACTTCAAAAGATGGCATTTGCCCACTAGGTTTGAAGTGAAACACTTTGCAAATGCTGTAACCACTTTATATTTTAAAATATTTACACTTAATCAGTTTGTTAATGTCATCTTATAATGCCGATTGGTCTGTAAAAAAATTAAGTGCTCTTCCCATATGCCCGATGCACCTACAGGCGTGAAAATGGATCTTTATTTACTTATTTACTTTCATCTTATAAAACAGTGACAGTATGGGTGGTCCAGATACTAAAGATGCAGTCTGAGACTGATAACCTGCAGTGGCATGATACTTTTTTTTCTATATTATGAAATGTTCTGATATCAGAGCCTGATAAAATCTTTACTGAATAATTCTGTGAATATTCTGGGTTTTTTGTGTGAATCTTCTAAGAATTATCTGCTCCCAGAAGCAAATTGTGGCCTACCTTTTATTTATTTTTAAACATGCAAGGATTATTAATGCACAGAGCTAGATATAATAAGTTTAAATAAATGCATGCAATGCTAGTTTATCCATTTGTATTCTTTAATTTTGTGTTCGTATTATTAGTCTTTATCTTTTCTCTTGAGCCTAAGGTGGCGCAATGGGCAGAGGCCATAGCTCTCTATGTCTGGCGGTTTGTTGCCACCTGTTTTAGGTCTTGAATGTTCATTAGGCTCATGGTTGAGCCTTCTTTGATGATGGTTCCTTGGAATTTAACAAGTTTAAATGAAGCATTTTTGGTTCTTAATATATACTAATGCATTATTTTAAAAAAATATGTTGGTTAAAATTGTTGCAGTATTGGATAGAAAAGAATGATGATATATTTGTGTTGAGTGTAAGTTTTTCAGTTCTTTCTTAATTTCATAATTTTTGATTAATTGATTGTTTGTGTATCTTTTAGGGCCAAGAATCCATCATGTCTTCTAACGCTGCCTACAGTATCCCGGGCAAACCCACGTTTTCATTTGGCATCTACTATCCTCCCAAGCCAATGAATGAAACTGGAAAAACAACTAAAGGATTTGAGGATTCTCCACAACTATCATCAGGATTCAGGCAGCACACTTCTGATGTCAACCAGAAATCTGGCACATTGTACAGAAAGAAATCACTAGAGGAACGCTCAGCATATTCACCTTCAGCAAGTTCTAGAGACTTATTGAATCGTTTCTCATCAGAAAGATCTGCAGATGACATAAAAGGTCATTATTCTCCACAGTATTTGCTTGGTGAACATTGCTCAGTTGAAAATCGACCAGGTAATTTTATGCCAAGATCCCAGACAGTATCAGGGATATCACCTTTGAACAGCAGCAGTGCTGAGCAGTCATTGAAACAGTTGTCTGAATATCAGAAATCAGGTAGTGAGAATTCATTGCATACTAATCAATTTCAACAGTACATTCCAGCATATTCTGGAGGCATACTTTCCCCAGAAGAAGAAAATGCAAGTAGAGGGTCAAGTGTTGCTGGTAATAGTGGAAGTTCTGCAAATTCAGGGCACTCGGATTCCAGCTCACAGCCAAGGACTTCCATGTTACATCTTCCACATGACCAGCAGAGGCATCAGCAGTTGAGTGTGTCTAATAGTACACCAACACGTCTGAGATTTGGGACATCGTCTGCACTAGCTCGAACACCAACCGGTGTACATATTGAACTTCAGAAATCCATTGGAAAACCAATCGTATCCCAGCGTAAATACCAGTTTGAATCCGGGAAAAATGAAAATACATATGTACCAGGTGTGTTTGGTTTTAATCGGTATAAAACAGAAATTGAAAAAATTAGGACTCAGCCAAAGTTTTCTAGTGTTGCTTTACGGAAGGCTAGTTTTGAACAGTCACCAGACCGAGATCCACCTGGGTTTGATGATCCAGTTGAGTTTGAGAAACATCTTGCTGCTAATTACTGTGGATCCATTGCAGAAACAACTCAGTCCACTGTAAAGGT
>CAJHNH020002389.1:110639-144769 GCA_905116865.2 Candidula unifasciata | reverse complement strand
GTTGGCCTCTTCGAGGCAGAGGGCCCGGCACTGCTCCTGCCTGAGAGTCCATCACAGGGCGAGCACCATAACGTTTTGCTGATATAGACATATTTCCATGGCGTGTATGCGTGGCATCCTGATTGCTGTGGTGCGCCTCTTGGCTGGTTGCCTCCGACTTCAGCACCTTGTTTTACTAGGGTAGACTGTGATCATACTCGAGGAGAGAAGGCTCATCCATTCGTCTTTCGCCTTTACCTCGTTTGTTGTCCCATCCAGTTTCCCGCTGGGGGTTGAGACCCCAACCTTCAACTGGATTGCTGGGAAGAACAGGGTCCACCACGTGAAGGTGAGGTAGGCTTGAGCAAGAGAGGCTAATAGACATTAAGAGTCTTGTATTGCGCATCATTGCTCCATTAGGACCCCATCTTCTTCTTCTTCTTCTTCTTCTTCTTCTTCTTCTTCTTCTTCTTCTTCTTCTTCTTCTTCTTCTTCTTCTTCTTCTTCTTCTTCTTCTTCTTCTTCTTCTTCTTCTTCTTCTTCTTCTTCTTGGTTCCTAAGTAGGCTTCGGCCAACTCACCCAAATCCTATGAAAATGGAAAACATGCTTTAAGATAGGTAAGGTAGTTATAAAGAACTACAGTGAACAATATATAACAATAAAACAATCTGCATACAAGCATACACTGCTGAGAACCCGTTGGTTTATTTAAACACACAAAAATGAGTCAAGTGACTTGTGCACACACTCAAAAAAGCGGGGGGTGGGGGGGGGGGTGCTTACTTCACGTAGTCTGCCAATGGCATTCTCTATATTATTCACCTCAGTTTCTATGTGTCTTCTCCGTGTAAACACCAAATTATCTGCTCACACTTATAAAAAAGGGTTGTAAATGTCATACAGCCATACCATTAGTGTACCCTGCAGTCGGTTCGATTCCAAACTGCAAGCGATTTTTTCCCCTCCATTGGTTTCGACAGTGGTATCTAAAGCCGAAATTTGCCTAGAACCACAACAACAGCCAATAAATGCTGGGGTTGGTTCTGCAACATCGTGTAAAGGATACGCAACCTAACCCTGCAGTCATGAAGAGGTGGGCTGATAGATGCATCTTTCATGTCAAAGGTCGTCTGCTTCTTTTTAGCATTCACTGGCTGAGAGCTCCGTTAGAAGTTTTGGCAAGCTCTCAGTGTATCAATAAAGGCTGGCTGCAGTGGATGTCCAACTCACTTGGAGTGGAACTCCAGTCTCTTGTTTTGGTAGTGTACTGTCTCATACTGCTGTTCGTCCATCTGCTAATGTTGTCCTCCCACTTGTATGATTGTTTATGTCTTGCTCTCTCCGACTTTTTCTTCAGTAAGGTTTAAGAGTGTTGTGTCCTATAACGTGGCCGAAACATGAAACCTATTATTCCGTATAGCTATCTGCACATTTATGTGACAGCGAAGGATAGAACGATTTGGAGTGAGTTGGCTGAGGACCTGTGTTCCATTTGGGGTAAGAAAGGCAGATGAAGAAGACAGGGCCTCATCATGATCCCTGAAGAATAGACCTCTGTCGAAATGATACCCGTGTACCTCAGTTTGCTTTCTATTTTGATCTTTCTGTCATTAATTATAAGGCTTGGAACATTAACTCTTTCAATTCTATTGTACAGAGAGCGCCATAAAACAGCCGCATATTCTGAGTTGATGAAAGCGTCCATCTGTGCACACCAGTCACTCACTTGGTGTATAGTTGCCTGTAGCTATTGGACTGTCTGATGCCAATCCCTCCCCTGCTTATATACAAGAGCATCGTCTGCAAATTCCAGTATCCGTCGAGCACCTGTTGCTTCAAGTTCTGCAATCTTGCTTGTATCCACACTGAAAAGCAATAATGGAATTGTAGAACCCTGTTCTTCTATGTAATTTAATGTGAATTTCTGTTACTGTTTAATTCTGAGTGTTCCTTTTCTCAGTACCATGACTATTTTCTGTCAGCTCAGGTGGGAGAGGGGGCGGGGGGTGGGTACTACTGTCTCTAATCAGAGAGGATGTGTGTATATGGACAAGTTTTGATGTTAATAAGTTAAGTATAGAATCTTCCTTAATCTGTGTTTTTGCAGTCTCGGCAGAGGTTTTTTGTTTTTTTCCGCTTTAGTCTACTCATTCCTAGGCCATTAACACTTGATACAGCCTGTCAGCATTCCAAATTGTTCGGCTTGTTGCTGTTTTCTGCTGTCCCTTCTATCCTCCATTGGTTGCAGACCAATGATCTGTTTTAGATCATTAATAGGCGTGGTTTTCATGACCCCAGTAGTAATCCGCATTGCTTGATTCTGGACTCTACTTATTTTGATGAGGTTTGACTCAGCTGCTGTTGATATTCAGTTACTGACCTTACTCGTCTAGTGTACACTTTCTTGAGAACTTTCAGATCAGCTATCCCTTGCTGTACCAGCAAGCGTTTTCATTATTGTCATTCTTTGCATTGCCCTTGTTCGATTTAACTCTACTTTGTCTTCCATGTCAGGCGGCAATTTAACACCCAAGTATTTTGGATTGTTCTCTTGACGCAGTGTTTTTATATTTAGCACTAGCCTAGCTGGCTGTTTTTTATTTTTATTTTTGAGAGAGACAACTCTGCGCATGTTATTTTATCTTCCCTGATATTCTCTAGTCATGTTTTTGACAATTTCTCTAATACTGATAAAGTTTGCTGCATTTTATTGTTGGCTACGCTAAAGTGTTCTTCTCTAGTCCATATAGCTAACTCATCTGCAAAGGACGGGGTGTGTACTCTGGCTGAAAAATTATTTGAAATGTAATTTATGTATGCTAAGAACAAATTTGGTGACAATACTTGCCCTTGGGGCACACCTTGCTCTAAAACAATTTTTTTTTTTTTTTTTTTTTTTTTTTTTTTCCTTGTACTTTTGCCCTTGCAGTTCTGTTCACAAGACATTGACTGATCCATGTGTACATTTTCCCACAATCGTGTATTTTTTGTAGTTTTTCTTTCAGTCCCTCTGTCCATACTTTATCAAATGCTTTTTCTTAGTGTATCCAGACTGCCAGTGTATATTTCTTCACTTGGAAGGCATCCTCTACTTCCTGGGCTATAATATGTTATTTGATCTTCAGTGGGTCTGAATTTTCTAAATCCTACCTGTTGTGGAGTCAGAAGACGTTTTTCTTCGAGATGCAACATTTATCATCATCATCAGTTGCTAAGCCGACTGGCGTGGGCGATCATGCCTCTCCACAATCTGCGATCTCCTGCAGCATGTATCAGTTCGTGTGCCGACACACCTCCATGCCATACAACAAGACTGTCAAGCATCTTCTCTCGTTGTCTTCCTCTATCTCTCCTTCCACATATCTTTCCAGTTGTCACAACATGTTCTATTTTCCCTCTTCTCATAACATGGCCGAAAAATGATGACTGTCTCCTTCTGATGTCTGTGATAAGTTGTCTTCGGGCTCCCGCCTCTTTCAAAACCTCTTGATTGCTCTTTTGGCTGTCCAAGGTATTCTAAGTATTCTTCTGTAAAACCACATCTCCGAGGCCTCCAGAAATTGTTTGGCCTGCCTACCAATTGTCCAGGATTCACAGCCATATGTTAAAACTGGATGTATGTAGCAAGCAAGAATTCTTTTTCTAACTCTCAATGACAAGGATATATTGCACAAGATGTTTTTCATTTTATAAAATGCAGTTTTTGCCTGTCCTATTCTATTTCTTTTCTCAGTTATGCATCTTCCATCTGATGTTATCCATGTGCCCAGATACATAAATTTCTGTACTTGTCCTAAAATAACACCATCAACTTTTATTACACACTTAGGAATAATTCGTTTCTTTGATACCACCATTACTTCTGTCTTCCCATTATTCAAACTGAGGCCCATTCTTCCACTTTCTAACACCACAATGTCTATCATTTCCTGCAGTTCTTTCTGACTTGTTGCTATCAAGACTGTGTCATCAGCATAACGTAAATTGTTTATATTGTGCCCACCAACCACAATTCCGGGAATACCAATTAAAGCTATCATTATATATTCACTGTATATTGAAAACAAATCAGGTGACAGTACACATCCTTGTCGTACGCCCCTCTTTATGCTTTGAAATGTACCTAAACAGTTATTTCTTATAGCTGCTTTTTGCTGCCAATTGATGCAACATTAACCAGTTAATTACAGCGCGTTCCTTCAATGTCCACACACAGCTAAGTAAGCCGATTAATCTATCAGCATTTAGTTCAACACGGTCTTTTCCTTTCTTCTGCACTGGTATTAGCATAACTTCCATACCGGGATATTATTCTCTTTTCCATCTGCAATTTAAGACTTCTAGTAATTGCTTTAGTGTTTAGTCCTATTAACATTTCATGAGTGGTCCCATCCTTAACTGTCTATTCACTCTTTTTCAGGCAACTCACTGCCCGTTCCAGCTCTTCCATATTTAGAATTTCCATCATAAGTTCCGATTTCTCTGTGTTACTTTGATATGTCTGTTTCTTTTTCATTGTGTGTGTGTGTGTGTGTGTGTGTGTGTGTGTGTTCCGATGTGACATTAGTGTGGTTTTCACTAGAACAGTATTCTACCAGTGCATTGGTAGAACATTTGTTTTTTGTATAACGAGATGTTGTTACTTTGTTTAAAAGTTATTTGTTTGTTACTGGGCCCTTCACTGTTCATGGCTTTTACTAGCTCTACAATTTGTTTCCATCTTCGTCCAAGTTAAGGTTTTCTTTCTTTCTTTTTTCCCCCCGCCAGGAATTTCTAGCTGTTCCATATTATGTTCTCCTGTACTGTGCTGAGATGTCTTTCAGTGAGAAGTTTGCTTCAGTCATTTGTACTTTTTACGTTGTCTTCAACTTTTCTCTCAAGAATTTGTAGTTCTTTGATCCAGTACAGTTTGTAATGTTTCCTCACAACTCAACTCAACTCATATTCTGCTTGCAGTATTGATTTGTTTAGACTTTCCACTATTGACTTTATGTTGCCACATTGTGTATTTATATTTTTACAGTACTTGTCTGGAGCAAAGCAAATGTATCCCAATTAGCTCATTTGTAATTCTAGCCAGGCATTGGGTTTTTCCCCCTAGCGTAGAAGCTGAGTTTGTCTTTTGGTTTGTTAATTAAATGAAGATTATAGTCTATTTCCCAGTCCTTAACTCTGTCTCCTCTGAGTCAGTATTTGGGTATCTCCATCTTTCTGAGCGGTTATTAAAGACTCCAACTATTATGCAGTTTGTGTAATTTATTTCCATTTTAGAAAGTGCACGATCTTTGTTTGCTGGGCTTAATAATTTTTATATTATGATTATCTCCTCCTTTATCACGATATAAAGACTTAATTTCTTAATCGTTATTTGACTTCACAGGTACTTCACTGCTCGATATTCTGTATGTTGACAACAAAGACACAATCTGGTCTGTTCCAATCACAATGAAGACAAAGCTGTATGGTACACGAGAAGAAATAAACTGCGCGATCATCATCATCCAGCAAGTTCTTTACAGAACGTCGCTCTTCCCACGGCACTCCTGATAAACATCCGATGACACAAAGTGCCACCATGCGGATGAGGATCACCGTGGAGAGGTCCCAGAAACCGCGTTCAGACAATTGGCCATACTGATGGCCTTACTATATTGCAGGCCCTGGCAAAAGCCAGAGCGGGGCTTCAAATAACACAAAATTACGTCCTAAGTTGTACGTAGGGGTTATATATCAGACGGCCTTCTCTATTGATGCCATTTATATACAGAAGGACCTGGACAGACAATCTGGTAAATCTTCGTTCTCGGTTCCAGGGTGACGCTTCCTGGCCAACAACAACAACAATGGCGGGCTCGATAGCTTCCTCTGTGTTTGCTCAATTTCTAGAAACACATTTGCCCAAGCCTACCACGCTTCCACCCTTTATCGTACGTGAAACTGCTCAAACGGAATTAACAACATCTCTGCACGATCTCCTTTACTCCTTATATTTCACTTGTTTCAGAGTATCCCGCGATTGTAATTGTTAACTTTCCAGGCCCGTGCATTTTGACAGATGCTCGCATTATTTTCTTTACATAAATATTAAATGGCAGAGGGGGTGGTGTAGAAACATTTTATATATATATATATATATATATATATATATATATATATATATATATATATATATATATATATATATAGCAACCAAGAGGTTTTGAAAAAGACGGGAGCCCGAAGACAACTTATCACAGACATCAGAAGGAGACAGTCATCATTTTACGGCCATGTTATGAGAAGAGGGAAAATAGAACATGTTGTGACCACTGGAAAGATCTGTGGAAGGAAAGATAGAGGAAGACAACGAGAGAAGATGCTTGACAGTCTTGTTGCATGGCATGGAGGTGTGTCGGCACACGAACTAATACATGCTGCAGAAGATCGCAGATTATGGAGAGGCATGATCACCCACGCCAGTCAGCATGGCAACTGATGATGATATATATATATTTATATATGTGCATTTTGAATCTATAGTTGGATGTGCGAGAGATTCAGCTTGCAGGACGATGCGCTCATCATGATGTAGCAGGTCCTTTGCAGAACATCGCTCTCATCACAGTCTGCCTGAAAGAAACTCGGTCTCTCGCCAGTTCTCCCGCCTCATGTACTTTCATAATTAAGAAGTCACTTATATCCTGTGCCCCTCCTTCCTGGTACCATACCTTCTGCTGTAATTGTTTCCAATCTGTCGTGGCGCTTGAAATGACTTGATATTCCAGCTTTCGAGACAGGGCAATGCGCTAGCTTCTCGATTTTCCAAATATGGAGGACAGAATTAAAATTTGCCGAACACAGACACCCAGTGTATAGTGACATTAGAAAGAAAAGGGGCAGCAGGTTGAAAAGAGCAAAATCATCATGTATGGGCCAGGCCGAGGACATTAGCAGGTGTGTTATAGAACCTGGTGAGGAATGGGTACAAGTACTAACATTGTGGTACAATCTTTTCTCACTGTCTCACTGTGAGTATGCTCAGGAAGATAGAGAAGGGCTGCATCCGAAGACAGTGGCTGAAGTCTCCAAAGTTATGAAAATTTTTATTGTTATGATTATTCAGCTCTTATACAGAACTTAAGCCCCTTGGGATACCCCCATCCTAAAAAATGTTATGGAAGCTGAGCCTCCCACCCCCCCCCCCCCCCCCCCCCCCCTCCCCCCAACCCACCCTAATCGATTCAGGGATTTCTTTGTGATGGTGCCCCTGTCAGAGAGCAATGATTTCAGTTTTTGAATCATTTGTTTATTCGTTGTTAATTTGGTCATGATAATTCTAATAATATACACTTTTGATACTTTAAGGTGCTTCAGCTGAATCGTTATTACCCAGAGCCAAGCGTTCGGAAACGATATGGCATTGATAACTGCCATTTCTGGGATGTTTTTGATTTGACACTGTGTGACAAGGTTTACAAAGTGAAGTTTGTCCTGACAGCTGATGCACGACTGAAACAGAAGGTGAGGACTTCATTTAAGTGAATGTGGTTTACAGTTTGATTATCCTTGAGTACTGGGGTTTGTTCCCCGCGGTGAACAGTAAAAAAAACCCTGTTGTCATGATTTTTGGACAGTGTTGTGGGACCGGCGCTGTGAAAGAGATTGGGCCTTCCCCATCTAATATTACCAAATACAGTAAAGGTATACTTTAGCCAACCTTTATTGTATAGTTGGCACATAATTTACAAAAATCTGGCTTAATACAAAAAGTTGATGTTACATAACACTAGCATGTTGTCTATGAGTATGTTCATTTTTGAATACTAATAATAATTAGACAACGTACCAGTGGCTTTATATATGTGTGTGTGTACCTGAACTCTCAAATTAACTGTTATTTTCTTGTTGCTATCTGATATCCTTGTCTTGCCACGTGGTTATTATTTAAATTTCTCTGCTTGATAAAGTATTTCTTTGTTCTAATTATTTAGTTAAATTGTTTTCCCACAACTATTGCCATACTGTTATGATCATAACGTTTACCTTCGGCACAAAAGATCTGTTACATCATTCCTTAATGACAAGAGGGTACATAAAGGAAATACTTTGTGTAGCTGTGAGACAGTTACAACCATTGTATAAGTTTGAACAAAGAACACTCTTCCTCCTCCTCTTTTATCTCCTCCTTCTGCTTCTGCGTTTTATTTTTCTTCTCCTCCTCCTCCTCCAAATTTTTCTGCTTCTTCTGCTTCTGTTCCTTCTCCTCCTCCTCTTCTTCCTCCTCCTTTTTTTTCTTTTTCTTCTTCTTCTTCAGCATTCCAAGCCCATGAGATTTGTTGCTGCAGACATCGATAGCCTCTGTTTATCTCTGTGATTGGCCTTTTCTTTCCAGCTGGGGACTTCAAGTGTCAGTAAGTCAGTCTGGATTCTATCTCTGCCTTTTGGGTCTGTATAGCATATTTACATGTGTCTCAAATTCGTACCTGTTGTGTATTGCAGATCAGTGCAGGGTGCTACGTCCAACTGAAGAAGTTCTCTCGATACTGGGATGAAGAAAGCATTCAGAGAAATGTTATTGTTGTTGTTCAAGAACTTGAAGTAGTCAGTGGGAAGCAACCTGTGGTAAATACTTCAGGTAGGACTGCTTCGACTCAGAGTGTTTTATAGTCCTCATTTTCCTCAGAACTTATTTGTCAAGTGGGTGTCCAGTATAACTAATGTTAAATGTGAACAGAGTAAAGAGGTGTTTTCAATCTTGAGGATTTATTTAATTAAGTTGGGTTTTTCTCGCATATGGCTCCTAGGCCCGGTTTCTCTCCACATAGGGGCTGATCATCCACCCAGGACATTTTCACAAGCACTTTGTAACCATCTTCTGCAGCCAGCACAGACATATATCTTGGAATGGTTCATCTTCTTAGCGTTCAGCGACTGTAAACTCTTGCAGAAAGTTCTGGTTGTTCGTCACTCTTGGACAGTTGTTGGTGTGGGTTTCAGGGCCCTATTTGGGGGTAGAGGGGGGAGAGAACAGAGTTGACCCACTGCCTTGTAACGACCTTGACATTCAAGGTAACTAATTACAGCTGTTTTCTTTGAAGTCAGAGTGCATCTGTCTGAGAAGCAAGAAACCAACATCATGCACACATGTAAGCCAGATCTGTCAGATCTGTAAAATGGATGTGCAGGCAAAACTCAAGTTCTGGAACAAGAGTAAAATCCAAACACAGCCAGAACTTTCTGTCAGAGTTTACACCGGTGAGGGCAAATAATAATAATAAGAAGAAGAGAAGATATCAAATCTAAAACAAATTCAATATTAATCGGAGAATGTTTACGCATGAAGTGAGTTCAGTTTTTTATATTTAACATTTATTATAATGCTGTGCTTTTCAATGTCTGTTATTCTCAGGTTATGAAAGTCTTCCATGGTGTAATATTTGTTCATCAAAACAGACAGAAAATGTTCCACTGATATCTGCCAGGTGTTATTATGTGGATAACTGGACCATTCATGTGGCAACAACAAGTACAGATGATGAAGGTAAATTTGTTGTATTTAGTAAGACATAAAAAAATGTTATTCTTAAAATACATACATGGAATAGAATGTGGAAACATCTGCTTCTGCTAATGTAGCTAGTTAGTTTGTGAATCCTTTACAGGATGTTGCTGAACAAGCCCCAGCAAATTTTGGCTGTTGTGTTTTTTCTAGGGTTTTTATTTTTCTAGGCAAGTTTACTTTCTGTAGTTTGCCATTGGTTTCTGAACAGTCAACTCTCAATACCACTGTCAAAAGCAACACAAGATGGTCCGCTGCCAAATTACCTGCAGCTGGGATTGAACCCGACACCCTGTCATTATAAATCATGTTGACAACACCTAAGCCACAGAAGCCGCTAACATAGAATTAAATAATCAGGATACAACCATAAAATTGCACAGTTTATAGACTGGCATATTTTGCTGCTTCTTCTCTGTCTGTGCATTACT
Source organism: Candidula unifasciata (assembly GCA_905116865.2). NCBI lineage: Eukaryota > Metazoa > Mollusca > Gastropoda > Stylommatophora > Geomitridae > Candidula > Candidula unifasciata. The sequence goes on along the minus strand of CAJHNH020002389.1, from coordinate 134,820 downwards.
GCAGATTTCACATCAGCAGATAATGAAGCATACAAATCTTTTTAATTAAAATACAAATTCACATAGTCTCTTATTACATTGTACATCTCATCATGTAAATCTGAGATTAATAATGTGATCCTTTTGTTTACATAAAGTGGTTGTGCTCATTTTAACCCCCACTGCTTCTGCAGATTTCATTAGGTGTCTTTTCAGTATATGATGAATAACCCAGAAGACCCAGTCTCTGTCAGTCATTTGCCCAGTCTAACAGATGACATTCGGTGGAAAAATTAGGCTTTTGAGTGGATTTTCTTGACTCACTGCAAAATCTCCACTCACTTATATGTGTTGTTGAACATTGTTTTTAACGTGGAATTAACCTCTAACTGAGAATAATACAGCGATGATATCTGTGAATGTTGGCAGAAGTTACTATGTATTCTGTGATCCCCTATGTTGTACACTTCTAAATACCAGCTTCATTTTATTTAAATAAGAACGGACAATTTTTCCAACCACATTTTCTTCTCACCAGAAGTAACAGGAATAGAAACAAAAATAACATCCTGAAATTTCTCAAATTTGACTACAACAATGTTGTGGTGCACCAAATACAAAATAAAATCTGACTAGCAAGCTCAGCTGAGGGAATAGAAAAGATGTACACAAGTACACCCAAATGTATCAACCAGTCTTTATCAGTAGAGAACTAAATATAACACAGATTGTGACTGGAAAACTCAGCGGACAAGACAGAAAAGCTTGTAGACAACCAAAGTAATCATTAAATTAAGAAATAACGTAATGTGAAGAAAATGTTGTGAAGCATAAGAACTGCCAGAACTAATTTTCTACAGCCCCCATGGTAGACTCCAGAAGTAGAACAGGCATGGAAAGCAAAGAGAGCCGTAGTGAAGCAGCTAAAGAAAGTACGACAGACACCCTCAAGCTCACGAGAGGAAATGGAGATGGCGGAGAAAGTGAAAAGAGATAAGGTGGAGGTTTTCAAGCGCTGTGCTGCAGAGGCCAAAAGAGCAAAGTGGGAAACTTTTGTGAATAATATGGGAGGCGATAAAACACTGGGGAAATTCTGGAAACTGCAAAGGCAGATGCAAAGAAAAGATCGGCCGATGACAGTCGAAACAATTTGTAGAGACGCTGGTGTGCGTGTAACAACAGACAAGGAGAAAGGGGAGGCTTTTCTCCATAGGTTTATAGCTCAGACAGATCATAATGATGCAGTTAGAAAGGAGTTAGCTGACATGATACAAGTGGAAGATATCAAACAAATTTTGAAAAAAGCAAAAGACACTGCACCAGGGCCTGATGGTGTCAGGTATGGTCACATGAAGGCTTTGAGCGATGTAGACCTGGCGTAGATGGCCGACTGTTTTAACCAGAGTATTAAGACAGCATCAGTACCGCAAGACTGGGGGCACAGCTATCTAATCCCACTACCAAAACCTTTTAAAGATCATTCTAAGCTTAGTGGCTTTAGAATCATCACCTTACAAAACACATTTGGGAAGGTCTTAGAGAAGATAGTGGCTGTAAAGTTACAAGCATTTTTGGAAAGGGGGAAGCTTCTCCCAAGAGGTCTGGGAAGTTACAGGCCAGGAAAGGACACTTGGGCAAATGCAGCCACTTTTGCTTTTGACGTCTATGAAGGGTTCCAGAACAGACAGGAAACTATGGCGGTAGGACTGGATCTCGAGGAAGCTTATAACAGAGTGAGATACGACATCTTAATGATTGCACTGAGGGAGAAGGAGGTCAATCCATGGCTGGTGAATTGGGTTGCAGCTGTCCTGTATTCACGTCGGGTTGCTCTCCGACTGGGCTCATGGACCTCGGAACCATGCACTTTGGCCCCAGGACTGCCACAGATATCCGCCATCTCGCCTGTGCTCTTCAACGTGTATATGAGCAAGATTGCAAGCCTAGAAGCACCAGAAGTTGGAAGGATACTGACTTTTGCGGATGATATACTTGCATATAGGCAGGAGGAAGAGAGGGAGCAAATAGCCCGGGAGCTACAAGCAACAGTAGACAAAGTGACTGAGTGGTGTACAGAAATGAAGGCTGTCGTCCACCCGGAAAAGGCGTCTGTTTTGTGGTGTTCTCTGGACAACAGAATCGTTAAAACTAATGTCCCAAGTCTCACGATAGATGGTAGAGACGTCAACAGAGAGAGCAGACTGAAGTATTTGGGAATTACATTTGACAGGAGCCTGTCATTTAAGGACCATGTGGAGAGTGTTGTGACGAGATGCCAAAAAGGACTTAGTGCACTTAAGACTATGGCTGCAATTGACATAGAGCAGAGAATGCTTTTCACACTATATCAGCACCTGATCCTGTCAGTGGTGGATTATGGCCTGGGACTGCTTACCGTCTCAAAGAGTCAGATGGACAAACTAGAGCGCATACAGAACGCGGCTATGCGGGTCATTCTGGGTTGCACCAGAGACACCCCAGTGGTGTGTATGCGATACATCCTTGGTTTGCCGATGGTTGCAGGTAGGCACAAGGTGATGCAGGCGAAGTCATATCTCAGGGTAGCTGCAGACACAGACCACCCTCTGCATGAAGCTCTGGGTGCAGTTAAGGGTCAGCGGCTGATAAGAGGGAGGTCATGGATGGCTCAGGCAGAAGACACAATCAGACAGGTTTGCATCCTTAAGAACATTAGGCGAGGAGAAGAGTGGGTTAAAGTGCCACCTGAACAGTCAGACTTGTGTGGGGTCGAAATCACGCTGAGCCGGGAATGCAGAGACTGGCCAGCAGGTGCCACAGAGGTGGAAATTCAGCAAATAATTCAAGATAATGCTCGCTCAGAGGATTTGATCATTTACACAGACGGTTCAGTGTCAAGAGGCAAAAGAAGTGCTTGGGGCTTTTTAGCAAAAGTTAATGGTCGACGTTTGGTGCAGCAGAGCCTAGCATATGATACCACAACATCCAGCTTAAGAATGGAGGTGGAGGCGGTCACTGCAGCTTTCCGCTGGCTAGAGAACATGACACACACACACATTGAAATTGTAACTGATTCAGAAAGCATGCTGAGGAAGATCAGAACAGGTATGCTTTGTGCAGAGTGGATTGCTTCGCTGCGGAGGACATAAGTGAGGAGTATTGTCTTGATTTTTTCACCGGGTTACGCCGGTGTGTTGGGAAATGAACAGGCGGACAGATTATCTGGCTCTGCACAACTTGGTGGATTACTGCTACATGATAAGGCAGACGTGGTTAGTGCCTTGTGGGAGAGCGTGTACAATGCGGAGGAGCAGATGGATCACCACAGTTTGATGAGATTGATGCAGTTGGGGGTGACGAGAGGTTCTGGCAGAAGCTCAAGGCTCAGAGGAAAGGCAAGACGGACATTTAATCAGAAAGCTACTGGCACCATTAGTATCGGAACTCTTCGCTGGCTGCTGAAGATGAAGACGGAGCGCTTATGGGAATGCCCCGGGTGCTGTGATGTCGGTTCTTGAATCAAATAAAATCAAATCAACCTACACAGGTGAATCTTCAGACAGTGAAACTCTAAATAAACATGGCATATGTATTTACTATCCTGATGGACACAACAACCCCATTGCTTGTCAGCCTCTGTAAAACCAGCTGCTGAGCCAGGCACACTGCTCATCACCACAAGGACCTTTCTCACTCTACTGGCCCATCATGTGCATGGTTCTAGACACATACTTCTATAGACCAATCAGCTTTCACATGATGGTATGGTTGCCTTTACTTCCTAGTAATAAGGTCTTTACAAAGGGAAATGGAAGCTGGTGATATCTGCAGCAATAAACGTCAAGAGCCTGAAGTTTTGAAGTAGAAGTGGAGGTGGAAGAGGAGAAAAAAATGTCACAGTGCTCTAGAATCTATCCAAACTGGGAATTTACACATTTTTCTCATGGTTATGTTTTTCAGTTGAAACCTGTGATTTGAGTTCTGTTAGTGAAAGGGAGATTGTTTCCCTTAAGGATGTTACAAGCAAGAAAGTATCACAGTATGCTAAGCCAGCTGTCTTGGTCAAGGTCATGAGGAAGTGCAGGCTCATCCATTACATCAGTTATTCTAGGGAAGACAAATGGCCATTCCAGGTAACAGTTGCAATTTGTGGTAAATGTTAACATGCCAGTTAGTTATTAGGAAAATGTGACAGTAGGAAAATGTGACAAAAATTAAGGTGGAGTCTCACAGACACATTATTTAAAATTTTTTTTATTGTACCTGTCTTGCTATAACCACTTACCTACAATCCCATCTCTTTGGTCCACTTCCTGTTTAGTATCTTACTGCATGACAACTCTTGTGACATAGAACCAGTCTCAAATATTTTGTGATATGCCTCACTATAAAGCTTAAGTGATTTTTATGTAGTCTGGTTTGTAATTAAATCATCCATTTTGTGTGTTTCATTTTATGTTATCTGCTTATATAGACTTTCTAGTCAGTTATGATTGTGGGAGTATGGAACTGACTTATTCCACTTCTCATTCGGATTGACAATTTTCCTAAGTTATCAAATACAATTCACTGAATTTTTCTAGCTGCCTTTACTGGTTGGAGACAAGTCTGGCTGGTGCACTGTTGTTCTGTGGAACAAACTGGCACTAAAGATGTTACATAAGTATGTAATTTTAGTTTTCCATTATCTGTTGTCAAAACGTTGTGAAAAATTTCCTCTCACTTATGTTATAATTGTTGTTTCACTACATTACTAAAGAGCAAAAACTTCAGTTTTATTTTATATATGGGATAAGTTTATACTCCCTCCCTCAAATCATCAATTTTTTTGGTGAATTTAGAATGTTCATTGAGTCAAAAAAGTCAATATTAATTTTTGACAGTATTTACAGAAGTTAAACTTCACATCAAAATTTCTATATGTTCATTTTCTATGTGGTGTGGTTCATTTGTTTGTCTGTTTAGATTCTATGTGAAATAATTCCTGCATGTTGCATCCACTTATTTTAAGATGGTCTCCTGGGGAAGTAGTTGAGTTATTTGTCTCCTCATCTGAAGGCCTTAGGTTTGGTTTAGGAATCTGTTATTCAGTTTGTGATTGCAAGTATTTTATAGAATTTTGGGGATGTTGCTGGAGCTACAGAGTCAGTGTATTGTGCAACATTCTCACAGGTGACCATTCACTTTCTGGAGATGGATAGCCATATGGTATCAAACCTGGTGCTATAAAGGTGATCACATCGTTTTTAAATACACTTTAAATGTAAAAACATTTGTTCTGAATTTAGGTTGTTATTGGTGGGAAAATTCCTTGACTATACTTTTGCTACCAGCAAATAATTTCTTTAACCCTTTCTATAATTTACCAAAAAATGTTAAAACAGCTAGTTTTTGGATTTTCATAAATTAGAATAGCATTGAAAATCAAAAGGAAGTAAGCTTACATACAGGATAGAATGGGTTGATGTAATAACTGTGTAATTTAATAGATTTAATATAATAACTGTATATTATAAGAAAGTTAATATAATCATTGTTTATAATTTAGGAAATAAATATGACTGTTTATAATTTAAGATAGATTTAATATAATAACTGTATAATTTAAAAGAGTTTATATAATAACTGATTGTAAGATTGTCTTGTGTTGATTTTGACAGTGGCATCAAGAGCTGACCGTTCAGAGGCATTGGCAAACTATGTGAGCTACACTGCCAGTTAAAATGCTGGGGTTGGTTCTGCGAAGACCTGAACAGGATTTGCAACTGATTTACTGTAATGAAATAGACAACAAAATTAGTAACTTTTACCTGGACTAACCAGTGAATGTTTAGTGCGCTACTTGGTATCAAAAGAGTTAAAGCCACAAACATTTAGTTTTACTGAAGAATGATGTAAATACCTTGCAAGGCCTAAATGAATAACAGAGTGTTTCAAAAAAGGCTAACATGCAAAAACAGCTAATCACAAACATCAGAATTAAGAAGCTGGCAATAAGACAATTTGAGGCAGAAAAAAATTATACTGTTTATTGTTTAATTTCTGTGTTCTGATGTGTTATAGGGTTTTATACTGAACACTGCTGATTGACAGAATACTGTCAGATTGTCTCTACACTTTGCGGTTGCAATGAAAACCAAAATAAACAGGCCATACTGGCTTTTTTATGTATTATTAAAATGTTGTTGTATGTACAGGCTCAGTTTTTATGTGTATGTATATATGTGAATATATGAGGGGAATCAGTAAGTGAGTCACAAATGATTTTAAAAAAAAAAGGCTTATAGCGACTTGAAAACTGTTTGTTTTTACACATACACTGTTTCTTTAGTTTTCAGCACAATTTCCACTAACATTGATGCACTTGTCTTGTCGTCCTCCCAAAACCTGCTGCATAGAACTGTGTGCTCTAAACCACATTTTCACTTCACATTTTGCATCATTCACAAAATGTCTCCCGCCAAGATGGGTTTCCAGTGCACCGCTTTATGGGATAAACATTTGTCAGCATAAACAGGAAGTATTTCCTTATGAATGTCCTTTGCAGGCAACCTCTTTGACCCCCCAAAAAATGCACATGGTTGTTCTTTAAGGGTACACTCTGTAAGTACAGTCACCATTTTGTTTCTGTGTTGCCAGTTTGCATGCAACACCTAGTGCCACCTAATGAATGGAGATATAAAGTTCGATGTTGCTGCCACCTAATGAATATTGCATTAAAAATACATATAAGAAAGCGAATCTGACAGCAGACGAATTAAGGTGTCTAAAAATAAATATTTTCAAAAACTGTCGACCCAACTCAATTCACTATTTTTGTGGCCTGTACATTGTGTTAATGGCTAAATTGAAAACAGAGATAAACTGGGACATATGGTAATAACTAGAATATTTACAGAAAGCAAGAAAGAGGAAGATGAAGAGAAGATATGTTTAGTCTTCTAATCCTGACATGGAAAAAATACCAATAATAAATAGATGCATTCTGTTGAAAATGTTGATGTCCCATGGTAATTAACTGAAGGTGCTGATTATAGATTTTGTTTCAGTTACCAAAGGCAACAGTGCAATATTTTAATTTATTCTGTGCAGTGTTCATGAGGGCAGCTTGCTTCTGTTGAAGAACTTTCGTGTGAAGACAAGCATCCAACAGAAGACCAAATCTTTCTTTAGTCCTCCCCAAGGCACTGCGCTGTTTCCATGTGAGCTGGGTGTGGATTCCCAGAATCCAGCAACTGTGGTCAAACTTGTCACATATCAGCCAGACAGTGCTAGGAATGGACTTAACTTTCCGCGTCTAGAGTTCTGCTTTCTGACCAAGCGAGATCTCGTGTAAGTTATTGGTTTTAAAATTTTTGTTTCAGTGAGTGGGTTCCGTGGTCTCATTTCAGGGGAATAAAAGATTTGATCCACTGCTCCCAAACAGTTATGTCAGAAAAGGCAACTAATTTTGTGAAACTGGATGTTTTGAGCCAATAGCACATATTGCAGCCTAGCAGTCAACCACTGTGCAATGTGCCAACTATCCCTTTAGGGACAGACATAGAAGAAGAAACAAGTTATTTTGGGGTTATGTTTGGTATTGTATTATTGGTGTGGCATGTACTTTTATGGATGTGGATCCGTTATGGTGTGCGGATAGATGCTCACCTGCCAATCTGAAGGTTGTTGGTTCAAATCTTGACTCCCAGGTCAACCCAGCCTTAATTGGATGTCAGATATAGTCCTGGGAAGTAAAGGTGGCTAGTGTGATGTTTATTACATCACCCACAGAGTGGCGATCTGTAAATCTAGATATAGCACTATATACCCAGTATACCCCTAGGTGTGGAAAAGGGTTCTTTACTTTACTCATTTGAATGGGAGCTATGGTGGTATAGTGCCTAGATGCTTGCCTTTCAGCCCAAAGATTTCAGATTTGAATCTGCATCAGGACAGATTTTGATAACTGACCAGGTCAGTCTAGTTTAAAAAAGGTACTATGATACGTCCTGGGAAGTAATGAAAAGAGGCATGATGTTGACCACATTACCTGTATTGACAAGGCAAGCCGACACAAAGAAAAAAAGGGGGAGGGGGTTGTTCAGCACCCAATCACCCCACCTTAAAGATTTTCTAGGCAAAAATTTGTCTTTTTTCATTCCCTCTGAGGTACTCCCCCCCCCCCCCATTTCCACACCAAAAATTGAAACAAACGGGGGTAAGAGGGTGGTTGGGGGGAATTAGCTCCCACCTCAAATAATTTTTGTAAGGGCAAATTAATGAGTCTAAGAGCCAGTTGTAAATATATTTAGAGACATCTTTTAAAGTATTTGTTTATACTATTTGTTTTTACATTCAGCTGGCATTTGTGGCTTAGGCATTGGAAACATGCTTCATAATGCTGGGATCTCAGTTTGATCCCAACTGCAGGTGATTTGGCATCAGACCGCCTTGCTTTAGTTTTGACATTGTATCGAGAGCTGAATGTTCAGAAAGTAATGCAAACTACTGAACTCAAATTTGCCTAGAAAATCCACAACAGCCAAAAAATACTAGGGTTTATTTTTGCAACGTCCTTTAAAGGATTCTCAGCTTACTTATACATTTCATTTTATCAGTATGTATACAATTATATTATTATATTAAGTCGCCATTGAACACATTTTTTATTTCTTAATGTTGTTTATTTTTTTTTATTAATGAAGTAGAACTTATAAAGGTAGTCCTAAGAAAATTTTCTATAATTGATTAATCTTCTTTGCCTTACACATGTTTGTTAGAAGTGCAGTCAGTCTGTCACCCCTTCCCACCTCACCCCCTCAAATGGGCCCCAGAACTAACATGCAGAATGAGTCATCTAAATGTTCTGAAAGAGGCTGAGCCTTAACAACTTATCTCCAACATCAGAATGCAGCCGTCATTATTATTTTACCACATTAGGAAAGGATAAACACTGGAATATATCTTGACGAATGAAACAATTTGTGCAAAGAGAGTACAGGAAGACAACAAGAGACAGTTCTAGACAAATTTTGGATACATGATGTTAGGGTTAGTGTACTTTCTGCATTATATTAGTTTTAACATATCTATGCTGTTTTTTTTTTTTTTTCAAAGCTCGGTTCCAGATTTTTCTACAGTAGATGTAGCTGGCCTAATAACTTTTGTTGGACGGGTGGAAAGAGAAGCCAGAAAAGGTGAATATTAATTTGTATTTTATAATATTATTTCATGTACTGTTAAAATAATTTGTGTCCTATAACAATAATTTCTATTGTGTGACAATAACTTGTGTTCTATAACATTAATTTCTATTGTGTGACAATAACTTGTGTTCTATAACATTAATTTCTATTGTGTGACAATAATTTGTGTTCTATAACATTAATTTCTATTGTGTGACAATAATTTGTGTTCTTTAACACTTCTCCGTGTTCTATCAGAAAGATATAAAATGAACTGAAATGTAGAATGAATTAGTTTCACATTGTCACAAACACAAATGACAATTGAATGTTACTGCTAAATAGCTTTCATCAGCACATTAAAGGAATATACAATGCTACAAATACGAACAACAGTACACAGCCTCACTTAACTGAAGTGTCTCCGAGAAAAATCACATATCTGTTTGGCCAGTTGAATCTCTGGCACATGTGTGACCACCAGAAATAAAAACAAACCAGAAAAAGTTTTTATTGTATTTATAGTAAGGTGACTGGTGCACTTGGCTGTTATTTAATATATTAAGTAGAGAGTTCTTCAAGTATAATGAATTTACATGAAGTCATGTTTTAACAAATGAAAAAACCTCCATTGAAACTTTTCAAAAAAATGAATGAATTACAAAGTAACAACACTACACTCATAACACTCCCTCACATGCATGGTCCCTTTCCTCAGCCACTACATTCATAACATTCCCACATGTGCACTATTCCCTTCTCCAGGACATTCCTACACATGTGCTGTCCCCTTCCACAGTCACTACAGTCAGGACATTCCCACACATGCATTGTCCCCTTCCTCAGTCACTACACTCAGTACATTGCCATTCATGCACTGTTATCTTCTTCAGTCACTCCGCTGAGTACATTCCCACTACCACACCGTTTCCCTTCCACAGTTACTACACTGAGTACATTCCCACACATGCACTGTCCCTGTCCTCAGTCACTACATACCATACTTTGTGGATATGGGCCATGCAGATTTTTTCACTATAAATGAGAACGTAGAAAATTCACCACAAGACCTGCATGCTGCTCTAGAAAATGATTTTCTGGCTGCATTAAAAAACTGGAAAACATGTTAGAAGGGATGTATCAGATGTGGTGGGAACTGTTTCATCGGAGTCAAATCTAGTTAAATTATTCTGAAACAAAAAATAATCTGTTCATTAAATGTCTCATTCTGGACTCCCTTGTACATTGAATGGTACTTGAGATAGTAATGAATCTTGAGGCAACAATAAATAAAAGACTTTATTCGTGTCACAGGGGTATAGTTAGGGTTCACAGACAAATTAGCTAATTTTTCCAAGGTTTTTCAAAGTATGTTCCATTTTTCAAAGCTGTGCCGAGCATATGTATTACTTAATTCATGCAAATGTACATGGATAAACATACATATATAGTATGTTTACATCTATGTATATTCTAGACCAGGTGGCAAAGAGAAACAAGTAGGTGGTATGATCATCCAGTTTAACCTCTGTGATAGTCAGTTGTTATCTCATTTGTGTGTATATCTTGCAGCTTATTATGTTCTGATCCATTTGGGAGGTTTATGGTGTGTCTAGACTTTGATTGGTGATCTTTGAAATGGGATACCACTTAATAGTCTATGAACAACTTAGGCAGTACTCTCCAAAACTAACTGCAACCTTTTAAAAGATTTGGAGCCAGTTTCTTTAAGATGAATACAGAAATCAGTGCACACATTTATGAAGATTTGCCTTACACTGCAGGGTAAGGACCAGAAAAAGGCTTTCACTCTGCCCGTGCACAGAAATAAAGTATTCTGATTTGGTATGTACATCATTAAATGATTGCTGCATGCACTGTATTATTGTTTCCATGTTACTGACTGAAAACAATTCAGTATGTGAACTTGATGACCAGCCTTCATTTTAATTTCCCCCCCCCCCCTTCTCCCCTCAACCTAGTTCCTTTTCCTTTTTTTTTGGTTGCAGGTTTTGTATTTACAACATCAGTTATTTACTGTTTTTCTTTTTCTTAGTGTTCACCAGCTGTAAACTCCAGCAGAAAGTTCTGGTTGTTCATCCACTTCTGGACTTTAGTCTTGTTTTATAACTTGTTTTCTGTGCACATCTGTTTTACAGATCTGAATAATTTGTATATAGACTGTTTGTTCCTCACTTATGCAGATATGCTCCAACTTCAAAGGAAACACTCCTAATTAGTCACCTTCTGTGACATGATTGTTGGGGGGGGGGGGGGGGGGGGTGTTCTTCTCTCTCTCCCCCCCCCCCCCCCCCCACCCCCCAGAATGATGACCCTAAAACTCACACAGGGAATCCATTATATAATTTACACATTCACTTTCTGTTTCCAGTAGTTTGACAGCTCTGCTGCAGTTAACCTAATTACATTTGTTATATTCACAATTTGTATATGTATCACCGTAGGTTCTGCTAGTCAACGTGAAGACAGTGGAGCCTTTTTTTACCGCCGCTGGGTGCATTTAAGAGATTCATCACTTTCTGAACCCATTATAGCACTGGTTTATAGCGGTGAGCAGGTAACTTTCATTTGATTGTTTTAGTGATTTGTGGTTTGAACAACGGATCAACATCATGGCACACGGGTAGTAACCCATAAGTGCTTTGTTCTTCTTCTAACTCAAGTCTGAGTCTGAAGAAGCTACGAGAAATAGCCATGACAGAAACAAAATGCTAACATGTTATGCTAGTTGTAACAAGGAAAGATCTACTTAGGAATGATATCAGGAGGAGAGTCAGCACAGAACCAATACTGAACTTTATCAATAGACAACAGATCAAATGGTTTGACCATGTAACAAAATTGACAACAGCAGGGCACTGCAGAGAGCAGCATTGTACTGATACAGTACTTAGAAGATGCGTACAACAGCGTCCCATACAACATGCTCATCAGACTGCTGTTGGATATGCAGATAGAAACAAAGTTGGTCAACTGGATCGCAGCAGCGTTTTTTGAAAGAACAGTGTCGCTTCGATGTGGTAAATGGGCATCCGAACCTCAACGAGTCCTAATGGGTCTGCCACAGGGATCACCACTGTCGCCTGTGCTCTTCAATGTGTACACAGCAGGAGTCACTAGTGCACAACGCGTAGGTCTAGGTAGAACAATGTCGTATGCAGATGATATTCTTGTTTACCGTCGAGGTAAAAACAGGCAGGAAATTACAACCACACTACAACACGAACTGGACAGACTTAGTGAGTGGTGCCAGGAATCAAGAGCTCATGTGAACCCGTCCAAAGCCTCCTTAACATGGTTCTCTCTAAATACTCACATCGTCAATACACCAACGCCAGTCGTAAGCATATGTGGTGTGGACATCGAGAGAACGGACACCATGAAATACCTGGGTATGACATTTGACAGATGCTTGTCATACAAATGCCACGTAGACAACGTCATACTTAGAGCCAGAAAAGGTCTGACAGCACTCAAGGTGCTAGCAGCAGCTGATATTGAACAACGCCTACTTTTCCTTCTCTATCAAGGGCTTGTGCTTAGCGTCATTGACTATGGTCTTGGCCTCCTCACTGTCAGCAAAACCCAGCTAGAAAGACTGGACCGAGTACAAAATGAGGCCATGAGACTCATACTCGGCTGCACAAAAGACACTTCCTGCAACGCCATGCGTTATGTCCTGGGTTTGCCGACGATGACTAGTAGATACAAAGTGGCACAAGTCAAGGCTTACATGAGGTTATCGGCAGACGCTAACCACCCATTGCACAAAGCTATATACGATACAAAAGGAACGCGTCTCAAAAGAGGCCGCTCTTGGATGGCAAAGGCTGAGAATTTGATCCAGCAGGTATGTGACCTACGCGTTTATCAGGCACGGAAAAAGAATGGATGAATACACCAGTAGACATGCATGGCATCTCTAAGGTTGTCATCACACTAGGAAGGTACTGTCGGGATCAGATTCCTGCGGCCATAGACACAAAAGTAAGGGAACTGATAGATCAGCATTCAGACCCAGAAGATATCATCATCTACACAGATGGATCCGTGAAGCGCGGATCAAGGTCAGCATGGGCATACACAGCGCAAAGAAGGGGGAAAACAATACATGAAGATAGTGGCGCTTACCAGACAACCACGTCAAGCATGACCATGGAAATAGCCGCTGCTTCTAGAGCTTTAGCATGGGTATCCGAGCAAACCGCCACACAAGCAGTAATTGTCTCAGACTCAATGAATATGCTTCAGAAAATAGCAACTGGCAGTATGCGCTCTGAATGGATAGAAAGCATTCGGAAATCGCACTTAACTTCCGTAACCTGGATCTACACACCGGGTCATGCGGGCGTAAAGGGAAATGAGCGAGCGGACCAACTGGCAAGCACAGCACTAATGATTGCGGGAAAAAGCATGGACAGAGCAGATATCGTTAACGCTGTACGTACTGGGCTAGTGGATAATATCGAATCCCTGACACTAACACGATTGCGTGACATGGGAGTTAAGCATGGTGAAGCACGTCTTTGCCGTCTGCGAGGCCGAGAAAGGAGACAATATAACCAGCTTCTCATGGGGACAATTAGTAGAAGTACTTTGGAGTGGCTGCTGCTTCGGAGGACTGCGCACGCATGGGTATGCCCAATGTGCAGTGACGTCGATTGTGATAACAAAACACAAAATAACATTTTGTAGGAAGTCGGCATTCCGAAACCCAAGTTCAAGGTGTCTCCTTCGTGCCAAAGAACTGCATGGCTGTTGGGTGAACAGTCGTTAACGAAGGCAGTCAGGTCGTTGTAGGGGCGACGCCTGCTGGTGGATGTAATGTCCTAAGTCCCTTTCCCAGCTAATAGTGAGGGTACTGCTGGGGTGACCATTTGTTAACCCCTCACATAATGCTTCAAGTCACAGTGGACGCTAGGCACGGCCACTTTTTTTTTTTTTTTTGTTTTTTGTTTTTTTGTTTTAGCCGTGGCAGTTCTGCCAGGCGGTGGCCGTTGCATTTTTGCTCCATTTGTAGACTGGAAGGATATGGTTTCGTCACCCAGCTTCTGAGTTGAGTGCATGGTGTGACACTGTGAGCTACGAGTGTTTTTCGTTGGCACAGGAGCGGAGCAACAATGGGGTGACCCGTTTGCTATGATGCTGAAACTAGGATTACCAGATTACCAGATTACTGATACAGTGGTAACCTCTAGAGGTCAACCACACAGAAGATGGACTGAAGATGTCAGAAACACTGAAAAATACTACATACAATGTGAACAAAAGGACCCATTCCATAATCTCTTCCTGTATTGATGCTGCGAGGTATTCCAGGAGTAGAGAAGAAGTAATGTAGTACAGGGATGTGTAATCTGCTTGTGTCTAGGGGCTGCAGCTGTGGCTATGGTTGTTGTTATATATGTGCACAAATTCTAGCTCAGTCACTTATGTTCTACTAATGCTGCCAGTGGGGAATTTGTTTCCCAAACAAGTTTACTTTGGAGACTGGAATTGGTAATTTTATTTTGACAGACATATACACACATATTTTCTAGGTTTAGAGAATAAAGGTTGGGGGGGGGGGGATGCCTAGGAGCCCAGTCCTAGTTTGAGAGCATAATAATAATACTGTGCTGAATGATGAATTAATATAATATTACACTTGAAATAGTCTGAAATGTCTAAAAAAAATACTTGTAAAGAGAATTTATGTGCAGTGTTAAATGGGACTGCTTAACCACCTTACAGAATTATTGAATTATTGGGAAAGCTCAATGAATTGCCTCTCCTAACAAAAAATATTTGGTTTTTGGGTGGGGGTCAGGTGGCCAATCCCTCGCAGGCTTCACTACCCCTGCATCATTATCCTGATGGTAGAGTATTCTATTTCATAGAGACAGAAACTATCAAATGTAGAGAAAGGATTGTATGAATAGACTAGGAATGATGGGAATGAAAAGAGATGGGAAAAAACAACAAAAGAGACAAGTCAAATATTTCAGCTGCAAAAAAAAAAGACAAAGCACTCTTATAAAAACTGTATTGGAGAGAAAAGTTAAAGGCAGGTTAACATGAGGTAGATGATGAAAGAAGTGGGAGCATACCATTTGTGTGTTGGGGGGACTAATGTGGGTGACTGGAGTTGATAGAATTGAGGAAAAAAAAGGACGAGGGATGACAGAAGCTTCAGTACAGGACTCTCTTGTCCAGATTCCTTAGTCTGATAATGGTTCTGAAGTAAAAGAATTAGTCATCCAGTCACCTGACTCAGACTCATATAGGTGGATGTAGCAGTGGTAGCAAGCTAGACATTCCACAGTTTGACTTAGGCTTTGACTTTGATGATGACGATATTATCCCACCAGCCCCAACCAAATATCTGTTTCAGGATTCTGTGTTTGGCCTCAAAACTGTTACCAGTGATAAGCCTTCATTACAAGAAAGTAAAATGCTTTCATTAAGTGACGCTGATAAAGCAACAGGTTCAGTTAGAAGACTCACTAGGGATCTACCAGTTGTCATTCCACCTGCTTCAGCATTGTCTGATGGCACATGTGATTTTGAGCCTTTTATGAGTACTTTTGACTTACAGCTGTCATCAGAAGAAGGAACTCATGGAACAGGGTAGGATGGATGGTAATTAGGGAACAGAACAGAGGGAAAGGAACTGGTGATGAATAGTGGATTTGAAAGAACCGATTGGATGAAATGGAAAAGGAAGGAGTTATAGCACATAATGGAATGTGCTGGGAGGTAATTCTGGCAAGAACTGGAATGTAAGATAAGAGACAATGTGTGTTGAAAATCTGTTGCTGCAAACCTTCATTGTGGAAATGACATCTGACTGATTGATTGATGAAACATAAAAGAGTTATGGTCCAATTTAGAATGTACAAAAGTTATAGTATAGGATGTATGGCCCTTATGGTACTGTATGGGAGTTATGCTACAGTATGTTGATTAAAGTACAGTATGTGAATTAAAGTACAGTATGAGAGTTATGGTACAGAATGAGAGTTATGTGTAGTATGTGAATTATGGTACAGTAGGATTATTATGGTACAGTATGGTAGTTATGGTACAGTATGAGAGTTATGGTACAGTATGGGAGTTATGGTACAGTATGTGAATTATGGTACAGTGTGAGAGTTATGGTACAGTATGGGAGTTATGGTACAGTATGTGAATTATGGTACAGTATGGGAGTTATGGTACAGTATGGGAGTTATGGTGCAGTATGTGAATTATGGTACAGTATGGGTTGTATTGGAGATGGCTCACTATAATATGAACAGAAGTTATGATACAGTAAAGGGTGAATGGGAGTTATGGTTCAGTATGGGATGAACAGAAGTTATGGTACAGTAAATGGTGTATGGGAGTTATGGTTCAGTATGGGTTGAACAGAAGTTATGGTACAGTAAAGGGTGTATGGGAATATGGGAGTTATGGTTCAGTATGGGATGAACAGAAGTTATGGTACAGTATAGGATGTATGGAAGTACAGAATGGGAGGTATAAGAGTTATGGTACCATGTAGGATGGACAAGAGTTATGGTACAGTATGGGAGGAAGAGGAGTTATGGCACAGTTTAGGATGTATGGGAGTTATAGAACAGTATGGGAGTTATGGGATGTATGGAAGGTATAGTACAATGTAGGATGAACAGTGTGGGATGTATGGGAGTTATGGTAAAATACATAAGGTACAGAGGTACCATCCAGTATTGGGTTAAAGTTATTTATAACACAGTATTGTATAAAAGGATTAGTGGTATAGAGTACAATGAAGTGACTTATGTCACAGAGTGGGATGAAAGGATTGGTGGCAAGTAGTGGAATTAAAGGATTGCTGCACATGATTTAATGAAAGGATTTAAAGCACAGAATGGGATAAAAGAATTTATAGTAAAGAGTTGTATGAAAGAATTTGTGGCACAGAGTGGGAAGAAGGAATAGGGTGGATGTAGTTAATTGATGACAGATAATACATTCGAAGTAAGTAATGGAACAGTATATAATGTAACGGAATGTGGCACACACTGAGATCATTAGAAATAATAGCAACAGATGGGAGACATTAGCGTGAGCAGATTATGAAAGAGATATCCTGTGTGACAGTCTGAAAGGCAGAAGAAGGTAGTGGACTGGTCATTAGTAGTTATTAGGCATTATATCATGAAAAGTGTTAATTTTTGTTTGTAACTTGATTTGATTGGTCTTAATGAACTTGTTGCAGAAGGAGACGTTCTTTAGTCTAAAGCCAGGACAATACCTGCTGTGTAGACACATGCTCACAAACCAGTGCTTGGATGATCTGGTCTCTTCGAGGCAAAAACGACATGGATGGTTAACTACAACAGCATATTCGTGGGTAAGAACGTGTGTATCTTTTTTCTTCCTAACCCTTTCGCTGTGATGACCTAGAAAAAATAAAACCAGGCTACAGTAATTTCAATTTTTAGGATATTCTCTGAAAAAAAAAACACATTAGAAAAGTCAGCCATTTTATGCATTAGAGAATAAAAAAATTATTGCACAAAATCAGTTTATCGTCCAAAACACGAACAAATACCATAAAGTGTAAGGGGAGTATTCAAGTAATAAACACAAATGATTGCAGCATAGAATCAACTGGCTTACATCTCTTGGGGTCTGAATCGAATTGTAGCGTAACACTTACTTAATCCTGTGACTTGGTCACCCTCTAACCGCTGTAGCCAATGGGGGGAAAAAGAAATATAAATTTCTATAAATAAAGTAATTTCTTTGTAAAGGAAATCCCCTTAAATGCTATTTTAAAGTAAATTTAGTCATTCCCCGTCACCTGAATGTTTGCTTTGAAAACTGATCTTGTCACTTGTGGAGATTAAATTTAAACCTAACCTTTGTTTATGTAGGCTAGTACACCATCTATTGTTTCATGGTGGCTTCAGCACTTAAAGCTCACAGAAATACATGCTGAAGAAACACAGTGGCCTCTTGAGTTAAATATATATGTGCAGCTAAGTGTGACGCAATGAAGATGTGTGGAACAAAACCGACTCTGAGATAGAACTGACTGCCGGCATAAGAAGGAGACATCTTCATTCTTTGGCCATGTCATGAGAAGGAGAAAGCTGAAGTACATTGTGATGGTATGAATGTTGGAGAGGAAACAAAGCTGAGCAAGACCAAGAGAGAGAAGAAGCTGGACAGTTTGACACAGCATAGAAGTTTATCTTTGTCAGAACTGATTGAAAGTATGTAAGACAACATGTTGTGGTGAGACATGGCTATCACCAAAACATGGCATGGACTGTAAGAAGAAGAAGTATGACACACTACCCTCAAAAGAAGAGAAAGAATATAAAATTCAGCTCTGAAAGGCAGATTATTTGTTCTAATGAAAGCCATAGATAAACACTGGTGTGTTTTACATCTTGTACATGAGAAAAACAGAATTCAATAGGATTAGTTCAAGCCAACACAAACAAGAAGATACAGTGCAGACTGTTCACGGCCATCTTGGATGTGGTGAAGAACAATTTATTTATCCCTGGCAGTTTTGCTCGCTTGAATATTTTATCTGGGTAAGAGAAATTTCTAAAAGGAAGACCTTTTCTTGGGTCCCCAATGTGTTCTGCTTATCAGGTCTGCACCGCATAAAACTGACTTATTGTGTTTCTGTTCCAGTTGTATGTGTTTACTCCATCAAACGCTAGGAACCTTCCTGAGGATTTCAGGGATGTTGTAAAGACTAGCATGCCTACACACCCATCTGATTATTCTGATCTGTTCCAAGAAGGTGGCGTGTTCAGATACCCCCCGTTTTCCTATTGTATTGAGTCGTTGCAAAGGAGTAGATCTGAAGTGTTACAAGTGGTATGTATCTGTTCATTATTTTATTAAATCGTGAAATTCTGTTGAATTCTGTAAATTTAGCAGAAGTTTCATAAAATAGCAGAATTTTTTCCAGAACGGTTTGAGCCTCATAAAAATGTTCCAGAACTTTCTAGGAATTGTCTTGAAAGCCCCCATGTAAGTTTTGGAGGTTCCATTTTTGGCTGGGAGTGGGGAATAGACCCACTGCCACTCAATAAGTATATCATAAAAGGTGGTTAATTAGAATTCTCCTCTAAAGTGAGAGCACATCAGCCTGAGTGGCGAGGAAATAATTAAGATCTGTAAAATCGATGTGCGTGCAAATCTCAAGTTCTGGAATGAGACCAAAGTCCAGAAGTGGATGAACAACCAGAACTTTTCCTGTGAATTTACAGACAGTGAATGCTTAGACACAGACAAGGAAGACAAGAAATAATGACATCCTAAAAGATCTAAACTTAAAGGAAGATTGACCAGTAAACAGTATCTTGCCTCGAAATTTGCAATATTTTGGCCAAATCAAATGCCACGTTGGATTGGATAAAAATAATAGCAGAAGACGTGGTGCCAAGAAGGAGGGGCAGGGACTGACCGGCACGAAGATAGGCACAGGATATAAGTGACTCCTTGGGTATGAAAGCGCTTGAGGGAGAGCTGGCAAGAGACCAAGTTTTATTCCCAAGCAGACTGTAATGAAACCGATGCTCTACAGAGGACCTGCTGCATTGTGATGATGATGATGAACGCTTAGAAGAAGACGCCTGAGAAGGAAAGATCAAAAGGAAGGGAATAGTACACCCTTCCTCATAAGTCATTATCTTATTACATATGAAGGCCTAACAGTTCACATTCCAAGATCAGTATCTGCCATGAAACTTCCTTATTTAAATGAAGGTGTGTTTGAGTGTGTGTGTATGTTTTATATGTGTGTGTGTGGGTGCGAAAAATAGGAGTGTTTGAGTGTGATAAGCAAGCACATGGGATATGCATGAGCGTGTGTTTATGCATGTATGTATTCATGTATGTATGCATGTATGTATGTATGAGTATCTGTGTGTTTATGTGAGAGAATGTGCAGGAAAAGGTATGGGTGTGTGTATATCTCAGAGCGATATGTATGTGTTTTTGTATTAAGCAGTGTGTATTTAGGTGTGAATGTCAATGCATATGTGTGTGTGTCTGTATGTGTGAGTTTATGTGTGTGCCGATGTGTGTCACTGTAAGCATGTGTATCTGTATCTGCATGTATGCATATTTGAATGTATGTATTTGCCATTCATCCTTTTGTATTTTGTCACCCTACACTGATACTATGTAGTTTGCTATAGAAACATAACATTCTTAGTGCATACACATACAATTGATGTCTGTCTAGAAGGCTGAATGTAAGACAGGCCTGTGGGCTCAGTTCGTAACCATTGAAAAATAGAGTTTTATTTGTTCATTCATTCATATTAATTTATTTGCATGCACACACAAGATTTATTTTTAAGAAGTCAGTTCTCAAAATCTTCCAGTTTGGGACCTTTTTAGCGCCTGTTAAAAAAAGATAAAAAAAATAAAGGACCCATTTCACCTTTTCTTGGGCATATGATGCTAGACTCATATTTCATAGACAAATAAGCTCTCAGTCACGCCAGTCACTTGACTTCCCTGTGTTTATCTGGTACCCATTTCAGGGCGGGTTGACCTGGGAGCTATGGTTATGTGTTTGATTTAATCTGACTCAATGCAGATTTGAACCCACAACCTTTGGTCTGGAGGTGTAGCATCCAGGACCCTGGCTCCCTTTATTTTCATGATAACTAACTTTGCTAAGTCTGACTGAAACTCTTCAGCTGGACAGTCATAATTACTTTAACTCTCAGCACACAGCAGTAATACTTTAACAATCTGTATAGAACAGCAAAAGTTAATTATCACTGCACTTTTTCCTGTCAGAAATTGTTACATCTTTTAAAGAGACTATCTCCTGCAGATTGTGCCAAGCTCTGAATGGAAGAGTATCTGTCACAGAATGACATGGAGAGAATGTCACCAGTTTACAGTTCATGCTGTCTTGACATCGGTGGAGTTTAGCAGAGTCTCCAAGGAGAAGACAACACCTGTAAGGTAGGAGCTTCATGTGTCTAAATATTTGACATTTTTCTTTTCCAGAGCTTCCAGTCAATGTGATGGATAGGCAGGCTTATTGTGTTTATTCATAGCATATTTGACAATATTTAGCTATTGCATTTCTACCCATATGTAGGCTGCAAGATTATAGTTCCATCACCTAGCTACTAGGTTGAGTGCCTGGTGCGATACTATGAGCTGTGCCTTAATGGTGCCTTATGCGATTAATTGTGTGTGCAACTACTGATCGGTTGTAACTACTGCTTCCATCGACGATGAACTCAATTTGACATACCAGTAACTGGCTGCATGAACATGCTTGTACCTAAAGATTTATCTACAATTCATTCTTGAGGTATACCCATAACTTACTCTGTAGATCCACTGAAAAAATATCCTTAATTACTCTATAGGCATAACCGTCACCTTATATGAAAGTATAACACTATCTCTGGACTTACTCATAGTTTACTCTGAAAGCGTACCTATAACTATGTATGCATAATAACTCATTGACATAGATCTATAGCACACTATATTCATACCCATAACTGATTTGACAAAACATACCTGTAATTCCCAGTATATACATATCCATAACTGATTTGACAAAACATACCTGTATTTTCCAGTATATACATATCCATAACTGATTTTACAAAACATACCTGTAATTCCCAGTATATACATATCCATAACTGATTTGACAAAACATACCTGTAATTCCCAGTATATACATACCCATAACTCTTTTAGTTATGGCATATCCATAACTCACTCCATAAGGTTGTCCATAACCTACAACGATGTGCTCATAAAAAAGTTAGATGCATATCCTTTACAGATATGCAGAACCATTGCAGAACCAACCCCAGCATTTTTCGAGGCAAATTTTTATGTTCAATAGTTTTGCCATTGTTTTCTGAAAGGGAATACTCACAATAAAAGCATATATATATATATATATATATATATATATACTTGCCCTGTAAACATACTCATAGCTTACACTATAGGCATATCTATAACTCACTTTGTATACCCACGCTCATAAACATACCCATAACTCAAAGCATACCCATAAGTCTGTTAAGCATACTCATAACTCTGTTAGTTAGTTAGTTAGTTATTCCTCTTGTGCCAAAGATGGCGCATAGGGCAGAGGTCATAGCTTTCCACGTCTGTCGGTTCTTTGCCACTTGATGTAGGTCTTGAGTGCGACTGAGACCTATGGTTGAGCTCTCCCTTGTGATGGTTCTACGGAGAGTTTCTTTTGGTCTTCCCTGTTTTCTTTTACCCTCTGGTGACCATATGAAGGCTTGGTGGGGAAGTCTCTGTATGTCCATTCTGAGTACGTGACCGGTGTAATTCCAGCGACGCTTTCTAATAAAATCAGACACATATTTTTGTTTTGTTTCCTGTCTTATAGATGTATTGGACCTAAAGTCCAATAACTCTGTAAGCGTACCTATAACTTTATTAAGCATACTCATAACTTTGTAAGCATACCCATAACTTTATTAAGCAAACTCATAACTCTGTAAGCATAAAGCATACCCATAACTTTATTAAGCATACTCATAACTTTGTAAGCATAAAGCATACCCATAACTTTATTAAGCATACTCATAACTTTGTAAGCATAAAGCATACCCATAACTTTATTAAGCATACTCATAACTTTGTAAGCATACCCGTAACTCTGTTAAGCATACCCATAAATCTGTAAGCATAAAGCATACCCATAGTTCTATGCCTACCTATAACTCTGTAAGCATACCCATAACTTCTGTAGGCACACCCATAACTCGCTAAGCATATCTGTAACTTTAGTAAGCATACCCATAATTGTGTAAGCATACACATAACACTGTAAGCATACCCATAACTTCTGAAATCAACCCATGGCTGTGTAAGTATACCCATAAATATAAACATACCCATAAGTATAAGCATACCTATAACTGTAAGCATATCGATAATTCTAAGTATACCCATATCTCTGTAAGCATACTGATAACTGTAAATATATCCTACCCTAGACATATCAATAACTCATTCTATAGCCGTACCCATTGTCAGTCTATTATTACATTGATTCTTGTCAGATTCAAACATTTTTTTGTAGGACCTTGTTGAGACACTTGTCTTAATAGAACCTCATGTCACTGCTCAACTACAAGCTACTCTATGCTGTATGGACACTGCATCACTAACAATGGAATATTGAATATTATAGATACAGACTGTGATAATGTACACCAAAAATGCCAGAGATGTTAGTTGTGTGTGGCCTCTTATTTAATTAAGTGTGGCACCTGACATACCTCATTTTGTAATGCTTTTACTGTTAGTCTGATACCATTATGGTGAAAATTACATTATATACATACCCATCATGTGTTGTGTGTCATCACATTTAGGAATAATATGGCAGCTAATGTGCGGCGTCCGTGGCTAAGGCGTTGCGAGTCCAACTCGTAAGCCAGCATACCGCGATCGAAACCCGCTGCAGGCTGCGTAGATTTTTATCGTGGTATGGGACGTCGCTGGTCGACCCAGCCTAAAATGGGTACCAGGATGGGCTGTCCTGGGAAAGTAAAGACAGCCAGCGTAATGCTGACCACATTACCCACAGAGTGCTGATGGTCTGTAAAAATATAGGACGCTCTGCCCGATGCGCCGAAAGGCGTGAAAAGGGAACTTTACTTTTTTTTTTTATGGCAGCTAATGAGTTTTTAATTTGACCTGACTGATATTCACAATTTTAAACTAAGAAAAAAACAAACAGGATTAGAGGAGATAAACAGCCACCAGTTCTTCTTCTTTTATATTATTATTATTATTTATTATGGTTATTATTATTTATTATTATTGTCCCAAAGGATAAATAGTGAACAAAGACAGTTTTTATGTTTTATAGATATTTACTGTTTGTAATATTCAGGAGATCTCCAAGAAAGAAGCGCCGTGTAGTACAAGATATTCCTGAAAGCACTTCAGAGGATGCAGACAACGCCAGCGAAGTTGGTGCAACACTTTCTGAGGACATTTCTGAATTGTGGCCTTCA
>CAJHNH020002389.1:87500-110622 GCA_905116865.2 Candidula unifasciata | reverse complement strand
GATATTGGAATGTTGGCGAATTTACTTTAATTCTGTGATCCCCTATTTTTTACCCCTCAAAAATACCGCTTCATTTTATTTAAAAAAAGAGGGAAAATTTTTTCCAACCAATTTTTCTTCCCCCAGAAGTAACAGGATAGAAAAAAAAAAAAAAACATCCTAAAAATTTCTAAAATTTTGACTACAACAATTTTTGGGGTTTGCCCCCAAATCCCAAAAAAAAATCGGGACTAGCAACCCTCAGCTGAGGGAATAAAAAAGGGATGTCAAAAGTACCCCAAAAAGGGTATAAACCAGTCTTTATAAGTAAAAAAAACTAAATATAACCCCGATTGGGACTGGAAAACCCCAGGGGACAAGACAGGAAATTTTTGTGAAAACCCAAAGTAATCTTTAAAATAAAGGAAAAATTGAGGGGAAGAGGAGAAAAAAAATGTCACAGTGCTCTAGAATCTGTCCAAACTGGGAATTTTAACACATTTTTCTCATGGTTATGTTTTTCAGTTGAAACCTGTGATTTGAGTTCTGTTAGTGAAAGGGAGATTGTTTCCCTTAAGGATGTTACAAGCAAGAAAGTATCCCAGTATGCTAAGCCATCTGTCCTGGTCAAGGTCATGAGGAAGTGCAGGCTCATCCATTACATCAGTTATTCTAGGGAAGACAAATGGCCATTCCAGGTAACAGTTGCAATTTATGGTAAATGTTAACATGCCAGTTAGTTATTAACACCGTACAGTTTAATCCGAAGCTGGTGAAGTAGGAAAATGTGACAAAAATTAAGGTGGAATCTCACACATTATTAAAAAAAAATATTTATTGTACCTGTCTTGTCATAACCACTTACCTACGATCCTATCTCTTTGATCCACTTCCTGTTTAGTATCTTACTGCGTGACAACTCTTGTGACATAGAACCAGTTTCAAATATTTTGTGATATGCCTCACTATAAAGCTAAGTGATTTTTATGTAGTCTGGTTTGTAATTATATCATCCATTTTGTGTTTTCATTTTGTGTTATCTGCTTATATAGAGTTTCTAGTCAGTTATGATTGTGGGAGTATGGAACTGACTTGTTCCACTTCTCATTCGGATTGAAATTTTTCCTAAGTTATCAAATACAATTCACTGAATTTTTCTAGCTACCTTTACTGGTTGGAGACAAGTCTGGCTGGTGCACTGTTGTTCTGTGGAACAAACTGGCACTAAAGATGTTACATAAGTATGTAATTTTAGTTTTATCTGTTGTCAAAACCTTGTGAAAAATTTCCTCTCACTTATGTTATAATTGTTGTTTCACTACATTACTAAAGAGCAAAAACTTTAGTTTTATTTTATATATGGGATAAGTTTATACTCCCTCCCTCAAATCATCAATTTTTTGTGTGAATTTAGAATGTTCATTGAGCCCAAAAAGTCAATATTAATTTTCGACAGTATTTACAGAAGTTAAACTTCACATCAAAATTTCTATATGTTCATTTTCTATGTGGTGTGGTTCATTTGTTTGTCTGTTTAGATTCTATGTGAAATCATTCCTGCATGTTGCATGAACTTATTTTAAGATGGTCTCCTGGTGAAGTGTTGAGTTATTTGTCTCCTCATCTGAAGGCCTTAGGTTTGGTTTTGGAATCTGTCATTCAGTTTGTGATTGCAAGTATTTTATAGAATTTTGGGGATGTTGCTGGAGCTACAGAGTCAGTGTATTGTGCAACATTCTCACAGGTGACCATTCACTTTCTGGAGATGGATAGCCATATGGTATCAAACCTGGTGCTATAAAGGTGATCACATCGTTTTTAAATACACTTTAAATGTAAACATTTGTTCTGAATTTAGGTTGTTATTGGTGGGAAAATTCCTTGACTATACTTTTGCTACCAGCAAATAATTTCTTTAACCCTTTCTATAATTTACCAAAAAATGTTAAAACAGCTAGTTTTTGGATTTTCATAAATTAGAATAGCACTGAAAATCAAAAGGAGGTAAGCTTACATACAGGATAGAATGGGTTGATGTCATAACTGGATAATTTAATAGATTTAATATAATAACTGTATATTATAAGAAAGTTAATATAATCATTGTTTATAATTTAGGAAATAAATATGACTGTTTATAATTTAAGATAGATTTAGTATAATAACTGTATAATTTAAAAGAGTTTATATAATAACTGATTGTAAGATTGTCTTGTGTTGATTTTGACAGTGGCATCAAGAGCTGACCGTTCAAAGGCATTGGCAAACTATGTGAGCTACAGTGCCAGTTAAAATGCTGGGGTTGGTTCTGCAATGACCTGAAAAGGATTTGCAACTGATTTACTGTAATGAAATAGAAAAAAAAAATTAGTAACTTTTACCTGGACTAACCAGTGAATGTTTAGTGAGCTACTTGGTATCAAAAGAGTTAATGCCACAAACATTTAGTTTTACTGAAGAATGATGTAAATACCTTACAAGGCCGAAATGAATAACAGAGTGTTTCAAAAAAGGCTAACATGCAAAAACAGCTAATCACAAACATCAGAATTAAGAAGCTGGCAATAAGACAATTTGAGGCAGAAAAAAAATTAAATTGTGTATTGTTTAATTTCTGTGTTCTGATGTGTTATAGGGTTTTATACTGAACACTGCTGATTGACAGAATACTGTCAGATTGTCTCTACACTTAGCGGTTGCAATGAAAACCAAAATAAACAGGCCATACTGGCTTTTTTAAGTATTATTAAAAAGTTGTTGTTGTATGTACAGGCTCAGTTTTTATGTGTATGTATATATGTGTATTTATGAGGGGAATCAGTAAATGACTCACAAATGACTTTAAAAAAAAAAGGCTTATAGCAACTTGAAAACTGTTTGTTTTTACACATACACTGTTTCTTTAGTTTTCAGCACAATTTCCACTAACATTGATGCACTTGTCTTATCGTCCTCCCAAACCTGCTGCATAGAACTGTGTGCTCTAAACCACATTTTCACTTCACATTCAACTTTTGCATCATTCACAAAATGTCTCCTGCCAAGATGGGTTTCCAGTGCACCGCTTTATGGGATGAACATATGTCAGCATCAACAGGAAGTATTTCCTTATGAATGTCCTTTGCTGGCAGCCTTTTTTGACCCCAAAAAAATGCACATGGTTGTTCTTTAAGGGTACACTCCGTAAGTACAGTCACCGTTTTGTTTCTGTGTTGCCAGTATGCATGCAACAACTAGTGCCACCTAATGAATGGAGACATAAAGTTCGATGTTGCTGCCACCGAATGAATATTGCATTAAAAATACATATAAGAAAGTGAATCTGACAGCAGACGAATTAAGGTGTCTAAAAATAAATATTTTCAAAAACTGTCGACCCAACTCGCATTCACTACTTTTGTGGCCTGTACATTGTGTTAATGGCTAAATTGAAAACAGAGATAAACTGGGATATATGGTAATAACTAGAATATTTACAGAAAGCAAGAAAGAGGAAGACGAAGAGAAGATATGTTTAGTCTTTTAATCCTGACATGGAAAAAATACCAATAATAAATAGATGTATTCTGTTGAAAATGTTGATGTCCCATGGTAATTAACTGAAGGTGCTGCTTATAGATTTTGTTTCAGTTACCAAAGGCAACAGTGCAATATTTTAATTTGTTCTGTGCAGTGTTCATGAGAGCAGCTTGCTTCTGTTGAAGAACTTTCGTGTGAAGACAAGCATCCAACAGAAGACCAAATCTTTCTTTAGTCCTCCCCAAGGCACTGCACTGTTTCCATGTGAGCTGGGTGTGGATTCCCAGAATCCAGCGACTGTTGTCAAACTTGTCACATATCAGCCAGACTGTGCCAGGAATGGACTTAACTTTCCGCGTCTAGAGTTCTGCTTTCTGACCAAGCGAGATCTCGTGTAAGTTATTGGTTTTAAAATTTTTGTTTCAGTGAGTGGGTTTCGTGGTCTCATTTCAGGGGAATACAAGATTTGATCCACTGCTCCCAAACAGTTATGTCAGAAAAGGCAACTAATTTTGTGAAACTGGATGTTTTGAGCCAATAGCACATTTTGCAGCCTAGCAGTAAACCACTGTGCAATGTGCCAACTATCCCTTTAGGGACAGACATAGAAGAAGAAACAAGTTATTTTGGGCCTATGTTTGGTATTGTATTATTGCTGTGGCATGTACTTTTATGGATGTGGATCCGTTATGGTGTGCGGATAGATGCTCACCTGCCAGTCTGAAGGTTGTTGGTTCAAATCTTGACTCCAACCCAGGTCAACCCAGCCTTAATTGGATATCAGATATAGTCCTGGGAAGTAAAGGTGGCTGGTGTGATGTTTATTACATCACCCACCGAGTGGCGATCTGTAAATCTAGATATAGCACTATATACCCAGTGTACCCCCAGGTGTGGAAAAGGGTTCTTTACTTCACTCATTTGAATGGGAGCTTTGGTGGTATAGTGCCTAGATGCTTGCCTTTCAGGCCAAAGATTTCAAGTTTGAATCTGCATCAGGACAGATTTTGATAACTGACCAGGTCAGCCTAGCTTAAAAAAGGTACTGTGATGCGTCCTGGGAAGTAATGGACAGAGGCATGATGTTGACCACATTACGTGTATTGACAAGGCAAGCCGACACAAAGAAAAAAAGGGTGAGGGGGTTGATCAGCACCCAATCACCCCACCTTAAAGATTTTCAAGGCAAAAATGTGTCTTTGTTTATTCCCTCTGAGGTACCCCCCCCCCCCCCCCATTTCCACACCAAGAAATTGAAACAAAAACGGGGGTAAGAGGGTGGGGAGGGAGGGAGGATTAGCCCCCATCCCAAAAAATTGTTGTAAGGGCAAATTTATGAGTCTAAGAGCCAATTGTAAATATATATAGGGACATCTTTAAAAGTATTTGTTTATGCTATTTGTTTTTACATTCAGTTGGCATTTGTGGCTTAGGCATTGTGAACATGCTTTGAAATGCTGGGATCTCAGGTAGATCCCAGCTGCAGGCAATTTGGCATCAGACTGCCTTGCTTTAGTTTTGACATGTATTTAGAGCTGACTGTTCAGAAAGTAATGCAAACTACTGAACTCAAATTTGCCTAGAAAATCAAAACAGCCAAAAAATACTAGGGTTTATTTTTGCAACGTCCTTCAAAGGATTCTCAGCTTACTTATACATTTCATTTTATCAGTATGTATACAATTATATTATTATATTAAGTCGCCATTGAACACATTTTTTATTTCTTAAATTTTTTATTAATGAAGTAGATCTTATAAAGGTAGTCCTAAGAAACTTTTTTTATAATTGATTAATCTTCTTTGCCTTACACATGTTTGTTAGAAGTGCAGTCAGTCTGTCACCCCTTCCCATCTCACCCCCTCAAATGGGCCCTAGAACTAACATGCAAAATGAGTCATCTAAATGTTCTGAAAGATGCTGAGCCTCAACAACTTATCCCCAACATCAGAATGCAGCTGTCATTATTATTTTACCACATTATGAAAAGAGAAATACTGAAATATATCTTGACGACTGAAACAATTTGTGGAAAGAGAGTACAGGAAGACAACAAGAGACAGTTCTAGACAACTTTTGGATACATGATGTTAGGGTTAGCATAATATGGAAAAGCATAATTGTCCACACCAGTTGGCAAGGCTCTTTGATAATAATCACACCTTCTTTGTCTCTCTGCATCATTTTGTTTTCCAACTTGGCAAAACTGTTAAATTTGTACCTTGCAGTTTAAAAAAAAACAAGTGAATTTTGTTCCAATATTGCTTGAAGTTCATGTACTTTCTGCATTTTATTAGTTTTAATATATATATGCTGATTTTTTTTGTGTGATTTTTTTTTTTTTTTTTTGGAAGCTCGGTTCCAGATTTTTCTACAGTAGATGTAGCTGGCCTAATAACTTTTGTTGGACGGGTGGAAAGAGAAGCCAGAAAAGGTGAATATTAATTTGTATTTTATAATATTATTTCATGTACTGTTAAAATATTTTGTGTTCTATAACATTAATTTCTTTTGTGTGACAATAATTTGTGTTCTTTTTGCTAGAAAGCCTTCATCAGCAGTACACAGCATCACTTAACTGAAGTGTCTCCAAGAGAAATCACATATCTGTCTGGCCAATTGAATCTCTGGCACATGTGTGACCACCGGAAATAAAAACAGACCAGAAAAAGCTGTTAATGCCGTAACTCAAAAATATTATATAAACTGTGTTGGATATTAAGTCCCCTAGATGAATATCTTGGACGAAAAAGAGAAGAATTACTGACATCATGAAAGATCTGAACATCAAGGAAAATTGCTAATAAACAGCATCCTGTCTCAGAAGCTGAAAAATTTTGGTCATATCAAGAACCATGATGGATTGGAAAAAATTATAACAGAAGACTTGGTTTCAGGAAGGAGAGGCAGGGGCCGACTAACACAAAGATGGGCACAGGATATAAGTGACTCCTTGAGTGAGAGAGTGGACTTCTTGAGAAATTTGGAACAGGAAAGATAGTATCCCACCCAAAAAGTGTACACTTGATCCCTGAAATACTTCATGCTGCAGGACAAAATCCTAAGTGGCTACACATCATTATGGTGCTGCAGCACCAGTTGTGTTTCCAGTGGACATAGTTTACAGCATGATTCCAGCACTATATTGCTGCATAGGTGTTGTAGCACCTATGCAGCAGCAGATGTCACATTAGCTGGAAATTGTAATTTCCTGACATCGGATTTAACAAATAAACTACTGTCTCGTAATTTTATGACATCAAATTTAACGAATACATGACTGTCTATGAATTGTATGTGTGTGTGTATGTGAGTGTGTGTGGGTGAGCGGTCAGATGGTCCACAGAACAATTCCCCCTGTCTGGCTGGTCTGCTGATATGAAAAGGTTGAAGAACACTGTTCTAAAGCATGTCCGCCTTCAGTTTTTATTGTATTTATAGTAAAGTGAAGGCGGTCTGGTGCACTTGGCTGTTATTAATATATGAAGTACAGAGTTCTTCAAGTAAAATGAATTTACAGGAAGTTATGTTTTAACAAATAATAAAACTTCTATTGAAACTTTTCAAATTAATGAATGAATTACAAAGTAACAACACTACACTTGTAACATTCCTCACATGCATGGTCCCCTTCCTCAGGTTCTACATTCATAACATTCCCACATGTGCACTATTCCCTTCCAGTCCATTCCTACACATGTGCTGTCCCCTTCCACAGCACTTCAGTCAGGACATTTCCACACATGCCTTGTCCCCTTCCTCAGTCAATACACTCAGTACATTGCCATTCATGCACTGTCCTCTTCTTCAGTCACTCCACTGAGTACATTCCCACTACCACACTGTTTCCCTTCCACAGTTACTACACTGAGTACATTCCCACACATGCACTGTCCCTGTCCTAAGTCACTACATACCATACTTTGTGGATATGGGCCGTGCAGATTTTTTCATAAAAGAGATTGTAGAAAATTCACCACAAGACCTGCATGCTGCTCTAGAAAATGATTTTCTGGCTGCATTAAAAAACTGGAAAACATGTTAGAAGTGATGTATCAAATGTGTTGGAAACTGTTTCATCGGAGTCAAATCTAATTAAATTATTTTGAAACAAAACATAATCTGTTCATTAAATGTCTCATTCTGGACTCCCTTGTACATTGAATGGCACTTGAGATAGTAATGAATCTTGAGGCAACAATAAATAAAAGACTTTATTCGTGTCCCAGGGGTATAGTTAGGGTTCACAGACAAACTAGCTAATTTTTCCAAAGTTTTTCAAGGTTTTTCAAAGTATTTTCCATTTTTCAAAGCTGTGCCGAGCATATGTATTACTTAATTCATGCAAATGTACATGGATAAACATACAGATATAGTATGTTTACATCTATGTATATTCTAGACCAGGTGGCAGAGAGAAACAAGTAGGTGGTATGATCATCCAGTTTAACCTCTTTGATAGTCAGTTGTTGTCTCTGTTGTGTGTATATCTTGCACCTTATTATGTTCTGATCCATTTGGGAGGTTTATGGTGTGTCTAGATCTTTGAAATGGGTATACCACTTAATAGTCTATGAACAACTTAGGCAGTACTCTCCAAAACTAACTGCAGCCTTTTAAAAGATTTGGAGCCAGTTTCTTCAAGATGAATACAGAAATCAGTGCACACATTTATGAAGATTTGCTTTACACTGCAAGGTAAAGACCAGAAAAAGGCTTTCACTCTGCCCATGCACAGAAATAAAGTATTCCAGTTTGGTATGTACATCATTAAATGGTTGCTGCATGCACTGTATTATTGTTTCCTTGTTACTGACTGAAAACAATTCAGTATATGAACTTGATGACCAGCCTTCATATTAATCCCCCCCCCCCCTTCCCACTCACTCCTTTTCCTTTTTTTTGGTTGCAGGTTTTGTATTTACTGTTTATTCTTCTTAGTGTTCACCAGCTGTAAACTCCAGCAGAAAGTTCTGGTTGTTCATCCACTTCTGGATTTTAGCCTTGTTTTATAACTTGTTTTCTGTGCACATCTGTTTTACAGATCTGAATAATTTGTATGTAGACTGTTTATTCCTCTTATTATGCAGATGTGCTCCAACTTGAAAGGAAACACTCCTAATTAGTCACCTTCTGTGACATGATTGTTGGGGGGGGGGGGGGGGGGGGGGGGGGGGTGTGTGGGGGGGGGTGGGGGTTTCTCCCCCCCCTTCCCCATAATAAGGACCCTAAAACTCACACAGGGAATCCACTATATAATATACACATTCACTTTCTGTTTCCAGTAGTTTGACAGCTCTGTCGCAGTTAACCTAATTACATTTGTTATATTTACAATTTGTATATGTATTACCGAAGGTTCTGCTAGTCAACGTGAAGACAGTGGAGCCTTTTTTTACCGCCGCTGGGTGCATTTAAGAGATTCATCACTGTCCGAACCCATTATAGCATTGGTTTATAGCGGTGAGCAGGTAACTTTCATTTGATTGTTTTAGTGATTTGTGGTTTGAACAACAGATCAACATCATGGCACACGGGTAGTAACCCATAAGTGCTTTGTTCTTCTTCTAACTCAAGTCTGAGTCTGAAGAAGCTCAGCACAGGCTCTAAAGCACCGAGAAATAGCCATGACAGAAACAAAATGCTGACATGTTATGCTAGTTGTAACAAGGAAAGATCTACTTAGGAATGATATCAGGAGGAGAGTCAGCACAGAACCAATACTGAACTTTATCATTAGACAAACGATCAAATGGTTTGACCATGCAACAAAACTGACAACAGCAGGGCACTGCAGAGAGCAGCATTGTACTGATACAGTGGTAACCTCTAGAGGTCAACCACACAGAAGATGGACTGAAGATGTCAGAAACACGGAAGAATACTATATACAATGTGAACAAAAGGACCCATTCCATAATCTCTTCCGGTATTGATGCTGCGAGGTATTCCAGGAGTAGAGAAGAAGTCATGTAGTACAGGGATGTGTAATCTGCTTGTGTCTGGGGACTGCAGCTGTGGCCATGTTTGTTATATATGTGCACAAATTCTAGCTCAGTCACTTATGTTTCTACTAATGCTGCCAGTGGGGAATTTATTTTCCAAACAAGTTTAATTTGGAGACTGGAATTGGTAATTTTATTTTGACAGACATATACACACATATTTTCTAGGTTAAGAGAATAAAGGTGGTGGGGGGGGGATGCCTAGGAGCCCAGTCCTAGTTTGAGAGCATAGTAATAATACTGTGCTGGATGATGAATTAATATAATATTACATTTGAAATAGTCTGAAATGTCTAAAAAAAAATACTTGTAAAGAGAATTTATGTGCAGTGTTAAATGGGACTGCTTAACCCCCTTACAGAATTCTTGGGAAAGCTCAATGAACTGCCTCTCCTAAAAAAAATATTTGGTTTTTGGGTGGGGGTCAGGTGGCCAATCCCTCCCAGGCTTCACTACCTCTTCATCATTATCCTGATGGTAAAGTATTGTATTTCATAGAGACAGAAACTATCAAATGTAGAGAAAGGATTTTATGAAGAGACTAGGAATGATGGGAATGAAAAGAGATGGGAAAAAACAACAACAAAAGAGACAAGTCAAATATTTCAGCTGCAAAAAAAAAAAAAAAAACAAAGCACTCTTTTAAAAACTGTATTGGAGAGAAAAGTTAAAGGCAGGTTAACATGAGGTAGATGATGAAAGAAGTGGGAGCATACCATTTGTGTGTTGGAGGGACTAATGAGGGTGACTGGAGTTGATAGAATTGAGGTAAAAAAGGACAAGGGATGACAGAATCTTCAGTACAGGACTCTCTTGTCCAGATTCTTTAGTCTAATAATGGTTCTGAAGTGATTGGGCTGAAGTAAAAGAATCAGTCATCCAGTCACCTGACTTAGACTCATATAGGTGGATGTAGCAGTGGTAGCAAGCTAGACCTTCCACAGTTTGACTTGGGCTTTGACTTTGATGATGATATTATCCCACCAGCCCCAACCAAATATCTGTTTCAGGATTCTGTGTTTGGCCTCAAAACTGTTACCAGTGATAAGCCTTCATTACAAGAAAGTAGAATGCTTTCATTAAGTGACGCTGATAAAGCAACAGGTTCAGTTAGAAGACTCACTAGGGATCTACCAGTTGTCATTCCACCTGCTTCAGCATTGTCTGATGGCACATGTGATTTTGAGCCTTTTATGAGTACTTTTGACTTACAGCTGTCATCAGAAGAAGGAACTCATGGAACAGGGTAGGATGGATGGTAATTAGGGAACAGAATAGAGGGTAAGGAACTGGTGATGAATAGTGGATTTGAAAGAACCGATTGGATGAAATGGAAAAGGAAGGAGTTATAGCACATAATGGAATGTGCTGGGAGGTAATTCTGGCAAGAACTGGAATGTAAGATAAGAGACAGAGTGTGTTGAAAATCTGTTGCTGCAAACCTTCATTGTGGAAATGACATCTGACTGATTGATTGATGAAACATAAAAGAGTTATGGTCCAATTTAGAATGTACAAAAGTTATATTATAGGATGTATGGCCCTTATGGTACTGTATGGGAGTTATGCTACAGTATGTTGATTAAAGTACAGTATGTGAATTAAAGTACAGTATGAGAGTTATGGTACAGAATGAGAGTTATGTGTAGTATGTGAATTATGGTACAGTAGGATTATTATGGTACAGTATGGTAGTTATGGTACAGTATGAGAGTTATGGTACAGTATGGGAGTTATGGTACAGTATGTGAATTATGGTACAGTATGAGAGTTATGGTACAGTATAGGAGGTATGGTACAGTATGAGAGTTAAGGTACAGTGTGTGAATTATGGTACAGTATGGGAGTTATGGTTCAGTATGTGAATTATGGTACAGTATGAGAATTATGGTACAGTATGGGATGTATGGGAGTTATGGTACAGTATGTGGATTATGGTACAGTATGGGATTTATAGTACAGTATAGGAGTTATGGTACAGTATGGGAGTTATAGTACAGTATAGGAGGTATGGTACAGTATGTGAATTATGGTGCAGTATGGGAGTTATGGTACAGTATATGAGTTATGGTACAGTATGTGAATTATGGTACAGTGTGAGAGTTATGGTACAGTATGGGAGTTATGGTACAGTATGGGAGTTATGGTACAGTATGGGAGTTATGGTACAGTATGGGAGTTATGGTGCAGTATGTGAATTATGGTACAGTATGGGTTGTATTGGAGATGGCTCACTATAATATGAACAGAAGTTATGATACAGTAAAGGGTGAATGGGAGTTATGGTTCAGTATGGGATGAAGAGAAGTTATGGTACAGTAAATGGTGTATGGGAGTTATGGTTCAGTATGGGTTGAACAGAAGTTATGGTACAGTAAAGGGTGTATGGGAGTATGGGAGTTATGGTTCAGTATGGGATGAACAGAAGTTATGGTACAGTATAGGATGTATGGAAGTACAGAATGGGAGGTATAAGAGTTATGGTACCATGTAGGATGGACAAGAGTTATGGTACAGTATGGGAGGAAGAGGAGTTATGGCACAGTTTAGGATGTATGGGAGTTATAGAACAGTATGGGAGTTATGGGATGTATGGAAGGTATAGTACAATGTAGGATGACCAGTGTGGGATGTATGGGAGTTATGGTAAAATACATAAGGTACAGAGGTACCATCCAGTATTGGGTTAAAGTTATTTATAACACAGTATTGTATAAAAGGATTAGTGGTATAGAGTACAATGAAGTGACTTCTGTCACAGAGTGGGATGAAAGGACTGGTGGCAAGTAGTGGAATTAAAGGATTGTTGCACATGATTTAATGAAAGGATTTAAGGCACAGAATGGGATAAAAGAATTTATAGTAAAGAGTTGTATGAAAGAATTTGTGGCACAGAGTGGGAGGAAGGAATAAGGGGGATGTAGTTAATTGATGACAGATAATACATTCGAAGTAAGTAACGGAACAGTTTATAATGTAACAGAATGTGGCGCACACTGAGATCATTAGAAATAATAGCAACAGATGGGAGACATTAGCGTGAGCAGATTATGAAAGAGATATCCTGTGTGACAGTCTGAAAGGCAGAAGAAGGTAGTGGACTGGTCATTAGTAGTTATTAGGCATTATATCGAGAAAAGTGTTAATTTCTGTTTGTAACTTGATTTGATTGGTCTTAATTAACTTGTTGCAGAAGGAGCTGTTCTTTAGTCTTAAGCCAGGACAATACCTGTTGTGTAGACACATGCTCACAAACCAGTGCTTGGATGATCTGGTCTCTTCGAGGCAAAAACGACATGGATGGTTAACTACAACAGCATATTCATGGGTAAGAACATTTGTCTTTTCTCTTCTTAACACTTTCGCTGTGATGACCTAGAAAAAATAAAACCAGGCTACAGTAATTTCAATTTTTAGGATATTCTCTGGAAAAAAAAAAACACATTAGAAAAATCTGCCATCTTATACATTAGAGAATAAAAAAATTATTGCACAAAATCAATTTATCGTCCAAAACACGAACAAAGTGTAAGGGGAGTAATCAAGTAATAAACACAAATGATTGCAGCATAAAATCAACTGGCTTACATCTCTTGGGGCCTGAAACGAATTGTAGCGTAATACTTACTTAATCCTGTGACTTGGTCACCCATTAACCGCTCTAGCCAATGGGGGGAAAAAGAAATATAAATTTCTATAAATAAAGTAATTTCTTTGTAAAGGAAATCCCCTTAAATGCTATTTTTAAGTAAATTTAGTCTTTCCCCGTCACCTGAATGTTTACTTTGAAAACTGATTTTGTCACTTGTGGAGATAAAATTTAAACCTAGCCCTTGTTTATGTAGGCTAATACACCATCTATTGTTTCATGGTGGCTTCAGCACTTAAAGCTGACAGAAATACATCCTGAAGAAACAGAGTAGCCTCTGAGTTAAATATATATGTGTAGCTAAGTGTGACAAATTGAAGATGTCTTGAATGAAATCGACTCACAGATAGAACTTATTGCCCACGTAAGAAGGAGACATCTTCATTCTTTGGTCATGTCATGAGATGGAGAAAGCTGAAGTACATCGTGATGGTGGGAATGTTGAAGGGGAAAAGAGGCTGAGGGAGACCAGGAGAGAGAGAAGATTCTGGACAGTTTGACATAGCATGGAAGTTTATCTGTGTCAGAATTGATTGAAAGTATATGAAACATAATGTTGTGGCTAGACATGACTATCAGCGAAACATGGCTTGGACTGTAAGAAGAAGAAGTGTGACACACTACCCTCAAAAGAAGACAAAGAATATAAAATTCAGCTCTGAAAGGCAGGTTAAGTGTTCTGGTGAAAGCCATAGGTAAACTCTGGTGTGTTTTACATCTTGTACAGAAGAAAAACAGGATTCAATAGGATTAGTTCAAGCAAACACAAACAAGAAGATACAGTGCAGACTGTTCAAGGCTATCTTGGATGTGGTGAAGAACAATTTATTTATCCCTGGCAGTTTTGCTTGTTTGAATATTTTATCTGGGTAAGAGAAATTTCTAAAAGGAAGACCAATTCTTGGGTCCCTAATGTGTTCTGCTTATCAGGTCTGCACCGCATAAAACTGACTTATTATGTTTCTGTTCCAGTTGTATGTGTTTACCCCATCAAACACTAGGAACCTTCCTGAGGATTTCAGGGATCTTGTAAAGACCAGCATGCCTACACACCCATCTGATTATTCTGGTCTGTTCCAAGAAGGTGGCGTGTTCAGATACCCCCCGTTTTCCTATTGTATTGAGTCATTGCAAAGGAGTAGATCTGAAGTATTACAAGTGGTATGTATCTGTTCATTATTTTATTAAATCATGTAATTCTGTAAATTCTGTTGAATTCTGTAAATTTAGCAGTAGTTTCATAAAATAGCAGAATTTTTTTCCAGAACAGTTTGAGCCTCATAAAAATGTTCCAGAACTTTCTAGGAATTGTCTTGAAAGC
This sequence comes from Candidula unifasciata, assembly GCA_905116865.2. Lineage (NCBI taxonomy): Eukaryota > Metazoa > Mollusca > Gastropoda > Stylommatophora > Geomitridae > Candidula > Candidula unifasciata. Next base: position 96,149 of record CAJHNH020002389.1, on the reverse strand, counting down.
CCCCATGTAAGTTCTGGGGGTTCCGTTTTTGGCTAGGAGTGGGGAATAGACCCACTGCCACTCAACAAGTAAATCATAAAAGGTGGTTAATTAGAATTCGCCTGAGTGGCGAGGAAATAGTCAGCATACAAATAAGCCAGATCTGTAAAATCGATGTGCATGCAAATCTCAAGTTCTGGAATGAGACCAAAGTCCAGAAGTGGATGAACAACCAGAACTTTTCTTGTGAATTTACAGACAGTGAATGCTTAGACACAGACAAGGAAGACAAGAAATAATGACATTCTTAAAGATCTGAACATAAAAGAAGATTGGCCAGTAAACAGTATCTTGCCTCAGAATTTGCAATATTTTGGTCAAATCAAATGCCACGTTGGATTATATGCACAGTCATATCAGTCATAGGGTAGCTCAGTCATATCTCAGTCATATCATATGCACACACAAGAATATCATAACAGAAAACATATACTTCCATGTCCACAAATACAAGAGAGATAGAGAGAGGGAGAGACAGAGAGAGATCCTAACAACAAATATATCCTTTCTTTTTTTTCCAGGAACCCACTCCAAGTTTTATTCAGCCTTTCTAATCAAGTGGCAGGGACTCAATGACCCTGTTGTTATGAACACTATCAAACCATGTGCTTTCAATACCCGAAATAAACTGGACAATTTCATTGACTTTGTTGCTGGAATTCATGACTCAGATTTGGGCTTTGTGGACTGTGTGAGACCAAAACCAAGAAGTGAAGAAATCAAGATTTTGAAAGAATCTGCTCACTCACTCGTGAATTCTAGGTTCTTACTGTTACTAGATGTGTACACAAACAGCAATAATCGCCAGTTGATTGTTCTCAACAGAGCATTCAAGATGTGACAGCCAGTGAATGAACCAACAAAATTGAACTTGAACATTTTTTTTTAATTGATCATGAATGTCAGCCAGTCAAGGTACCTTTTCTGCCACTCATCTTTTTCACATTGACAAAAGGAAGCATTATATGTTTTAAATTCATGTAGTAATAGTAATTTAATTAATGATTTTCTCTTCAACCCTTCTAGGTTATAGTTGGAACAGTCCTTCAACAATAAACAAACTTATAGTTATATGAAATTTAAATATGGTATTGATTTGAAAAAAAAAATACCTTAGAGCCTCATACTGCAGTGGCAGATTAGGCATAAAGGGCTAGATAGATTTTTTATTGACCAATCAGCACTCAAGCATGCCACCTTTATGTCCCAGGATATTTCCTGCTTCATATTTTAGGCTGGCTTGACCATTGAGTCAAGATCACTTTAAAAAAAGTCTGCCCCTATATGGGTTTGAACCTAAGGCTTCCAGGCTGCCAGGAAAACTTCCTACCACTGCTTTGCCAAGGCTCCCAGTGGTAAAAATTACACCCCTTCACAGTCCTCCATATTGTAATTTCGATACTTCAATGCTGTTGTTTCAGCCAAATCATCCATTTCCTTTGTGTCACTGTTTCAGTCAAATCAAACATTCTACAGATATCTCTTCAAATGAGTTCTCTATCAAAATGATGTAACTTTTTCTCTCTTCCTTGTGTTTATGTATTAATTGAACATGGGCTTTTTACCGTCTTGCATCCAGAAATGAAATTACCACTTACTTAAACCCAGAATATGCATTATTCTCTGCTCATCTTGTGATAAAAAATTATCAGAAAAAAAAGGGGTTAACTTAGGTTTGCTCATGTTTTATTCTCCACTTGTATACACTGAAGCTGGCAACTTTTCTGAAGCATTTAATTTTACATTTTATGAGTTTCCTTTCCTATTTGAAGTGTCAGATTTGACACTGATAGCGGGATAATGATATTTATTACCAATATAAAACTCATAATATACTTGCAGTAAAATTTTTAAAACATGAGTTTCTTGTGTGTCTTCTTTTCTGGCTGACGCAAAATATGAGCAGAGGGTAAGTCTCACCCATTGTTGATGTCATCAGCTTTTATGTGTTATGTTATGTTATTTGTGTGTTGATGCCAGCTTTAATATGTTAGGTAAATTTATACACAAATTAAACTGCAGTTTAATTAACTTGCAACATATTTTATTGAATGAATTATCATTATGAAGATAATTAAGTGAGCCATTAGAGAATAGAATAATAATAATAATAAAATATTCAATTAAATATGTTGCAAGTTAATTAACCCTACCAAACCGCTGGCCCAATTTTCTGGAAATTTCTTAACCTGACTCTATACCGCTGGCCCTAATTTTCGGCTATTTACGTAGTACGATAAAAAGATGCGTCACACACTAAAAATAACTAGCCAATCGTAATCAGATCTCGTGGATATTCTTCCTAGATGTCCGCCTGCATGTGTTTGGATAAAATTTGTTGTTTTACATGAAAAAATTATGAAAATTCACAATAAAACGAGCACAGGAAAGTAAAGTAGGTCTAGGCTTATCACAGTCCAACAGGTGATCGATACTTTGGTTTATTAAGACTCTGCAGATTTATTATTTCATGAAGAATATGTTCACAGTTGAAATGACACATTCATCTCGAATAAGGAGGAGAATCTTAAAAATTATAAATCTAGAAATAGATCGATAGTAAGTGAAAGGGGAAGGGCGTGTCTCCCAAACAGCAACATCTGGTGCTCACTTTGTGAAACAATCCTGATCCTCCTGAGTTGATTGGCACACACAGGTGGAATATTGGCGCTAGATAAAAATTAAGCCTATTTTCTACAATGTTTCCAAGTTTCATCTTATTCTAGCCACTTTTTTTTTGCATGTAACTAATATTTTTGTATATAATATTGGTTAATGCTCAGGTATAGGGGACAGTTAGTTTCAGGGCCTCAGGTCTGTTAGGGTTAAACTGTAGTTTAATTTGTTTTTACATTTACTCTATAACAATGGTGGGCATAGACCGGCCTATAAAAATAGGAATTTCCGTAGACCTGTTTGGCCTTACAGCTGGAGCCGGCCATGGATACACCAGACAGTTTGCCAGCTCAGTTTAGTAAAGGTTGATGATGCTGCCACCAGTTGACATCTTTAGGGTAAAACAATTACAGTTGTAAAGTTTCCTGTTAGTTTATGACTTGTAAATGTTCCTTTGTAGAACTGTCTGAAAATAATGAAGCAAATACAAATAAAATAGATTGTTCAGAGGAAACAGCACAAAGCGAAACAACACAATTTAAAATAACAAAAACAATTAACAGAACAAAATTGTGGCGCGGTGATTTCTGTCACAGACGTGAGGTAAAGTTAAGTCTAACGTGATGTGTATAAGGAGGTACTCCGTACATCACTCGATCGCCAGTCCTTCACTGTTCTTGTTTTACGGAACCTCAGCAAGATTCCTGCAGCACGTCCTCGTCGTGCGCCATGGATAATGTCTCAAATGAGCATTAACAAAGCTGTCAGGGGATCTCGGAGATTGGCGGCCCCCAGAGGTGATGTGTCCTTGTGGCTCTCATCAGCCCGCCTTCAAACGCATGGGAAAAAAAGTTTATAAAAAAACTCATTAGGAACATAAGTAAAGTCTGCTTTCCAAACGTACAACTAAAATGACAACAATTGGTTAAAAGTTAGTGGAGTGAAGAGAACATTGTGCTGCTGACACTTAACTCTTGGTCAAGAGATTTACCCGCAGCTCAGACGAGTAACATATCCAATGGGTGGCGCTTCGCAGCAAGATTCTACCCAAGAACACACTTAGTGTCGTCGTCACCTCGCTGAGGTACACCAAGACAGCAAAAGTCCATCGGCTGGCTAAGCCCAAATGTCCGACAAAAATAGATCCAACGGCACACGAGCCAGCTTAAAATCCTACCATCAAAAATCGTATTGATTGGGAAAAAGTCAAAATGTCCACATCCAGAGAGCCCACTCACCCGAGTGTTGGGACCAAACAGATAAAGACATGCCTGACGTAGGATTCTCCTTTCTGTCGTGCTAACAGCATGTTAAAGATGTCAAACATGCTACGGAAAAGAATGTACCTATTCGTGTGGTCACAAAAGTCTAGCACCCGCAGGCTGCTCCCCGCTGATCTGTGGAGGGCGCAGCCCGGGGCGAGCGGGAGGCCTAATACGGTTGTGAGGTGAAGCAGTCATATGCAGGACGTGACGATTCCTTGGGTGAGCCCAGAACCAAAGCGCCATGTATCATCTCTGCATTTATGGAAGCTTCCTTGGATGGCAGGGAATGCCCATGATCTGCCCCTGCCTTCCCTTGAGGGCTAACCGTTCCACATAGGGCTGCCCCAAAGGGGTACTCCGGGGGCAACACATGTAGAGAAAGGTACAAAGAGGACACCATACAAATAAGGCAACATCTCGACCCACACAAAAAAATGGCCAAAGTCATCCTATAAATAGGCCTGACGTCTTCCCTCTAAGTCATAATACATATGCCCGTGATGCAAGGAACGGTAAAAGCCAGTAAAACGGTTGTATACGCATAACTCAGGTCCAGGTAAAAAGACAAAAGTCCAGGCGGACGATTAACCGGGACCTTTCGCTGGAATTCACAGCCGGTGAATGATGAAGAAGAAGAACAGAACGAAATCAATATTGCATAAAACAACACACTGAAAAAATAAGAAGAAAACCAAAATCATTGAGTAAAATAATAATTAAGAAGAAAATCAACATTGAGTAAAATAATGAAAATATATAAGTTATGGAGAAAGACTCACCTAACAAACATGTAAAGGCTTGTTTAGAACAAATGGAGAACCCTCAGAACTATTCACACATAAAATATGGAGTGTGGCTAGGCTGTGTTCGATCGCCCCTTATCTTCATAACGTACATTGATAATCTTCGTGAAAAAAAACCCAACCTGACAAGCACTTTAATATACCAAGGAGAAGAAGAACCAAAGCCAAACAGTTTCGTCAAAGAACTACTGTTTGAGAATGACCAAGAACTAATTGCTACTTTAAGAACGGAAGTACAAGACCATATCAATGATTTAAACTAAATTTGCAAAGACCATAACATGAAAATGAAAGCTAACAAAACAGATCATGACCATAGCCAAAGTAGACAAAACAATAAATATCCTGCTTATAGAAAACTCGCTGAAACAAACCAAAAACTTCAAATACTTAGGAAGCATAATTTTTTCAGCCGGCAAAACAGAAGATGAGGTTGATACGGATGTAACAGAGCAAACCAACTCACAGGGCAAATGGCACCAATACTAAGAGATAAACATGTTGTCATTAGAAACCAAAAGAGCACTCTATAGGAACAATAATTTTTCCAACCATGGCCTGAACTGGATAATTTCAGAAAAAAAAAAAAAAATAATTGCAACAACTGAAATGAGATTCCTACAAAGGGCTTTCAATATAACAATAAGAGATAAGATCAGGAATGATGAAATCTTAAAGAGAATGGAGTAAGCAGCAACTCTGGATTTCATTAGAAGACAAAAGGTGAAATTGTTTGGCCATATAACGCAGATGTCAGCAAACAGTATACCACAGCAAGCAATGATGAACAGGCAGGAAGTGAAGAAGAGGCCGACCATGCAAACGAAGGACAAGGGAATAACAGAGTCCCTGGGAAATCCAATGGGGGCTTTCCCTTAAATTATGCTGCACCTCGACACCGCAAGGTACCAGAGGATCAACATGAGACGAGGTGAAAATGATATTGTAATTTTTTTTAAAAAACAACATTTTAAAATAAAATTTAAAAAAAACTTCGACTTGGAAAGAACTCCCAATTGGTCGACTCTTACGACATGCTGTTGAGTAGGCAGTGGGTCTATTCTTGTTTTCCCTTAAAAATGGCCCCGGAACCCACACGGGGATACCGAACATGATAAAACAGCACGTAAGAACACATACAGTAGTCAATAAAGTAACTAGCAACTCTAAATTCAACAACAACAATAAAGCAGTCAGAAAAGTAGCAAGGTGCCTGTCTATGCCTCTGGTGATTTGGGCTTTTAATGCTAAGACTTAAATTTTTCTAGAACCAGTGGTCACTGGAGGAGTGATGTGATCACCGTCAGGCTGGCCACCAGTTCTTGTCAGGCAGCGTTCCCTGGGCAGCCTGTATGGTGATGAAGGGAAACTCAGCTGGACCATTAGTCTTATAAAAGAACTGAATACTGTGAGAGAAGAGAAAAACTGGATACATCGAATGGGAGTAGACTGTGAGGCAGATCAAAAAGATAGTGAAGAGATTATATATATATATATGTGTCGTGAGGTGAGCAGCCAACCCTAAACAATGGACGAGTCGTGACTTTGACTTACCTCGCGCTCAGTCAAATTTCAAACTTAACCCGTCCGGAAAGGTATATAGTCCCTTATATTGATATATACCTTTATCTGGTAATATACTCATTTCTAGTCCCTCTAGTTGCTTTGATAAATCTTCATTTTCAAACTTGCAACTGTAGGTTGACGATTTCTGGTAATTTATTTAGAAATTCCTGTAAACCGGGTTACTCCTTGGGCAGGAATACAGGGGACTTCTTTCCTAGAGACGCTAAGTTTGATATTGACAAAACATTCTTTCGCCTGATCCCAAAGTGTCAAGACTTGTATACAGTCTATGTGGAAATTGGCGCATTCAAAGTTCCATTTCTATATTTGAAGATTTCCTAAGCTTGGGATGAGACCTCCTTAGAGATCAGGCAAACGAATCACAGTCCAGCCAACAACCACCAACCCATACCATTCTGTGCACCAGGCAGATCCAAAAGTCCTGTATACTGTGCCACTACCTCAACATGGCAAGAGCTTGTTTGTGAGTTCCAGGACCAGTGAACAATTGCAGACACCTATGTCATCAGTCCAGAGAACCAGTCTTCAAGAGCTGTGTTGGGCTCTTATGCAGTTATTGTGTCATCACCTGTGAGACCGGCAGTGGGCATCACAGTCTCCAAGAGCTTTGTTGGGCTCCTAGGCAGTTCTTGTATCCTCGTTTGTGACAGACAGCTTGTACCAGATCAAGTCGAGGCCTAACTACTGATTGAGTCAACTACAGTCGAATCACCATGGACTGAGGGGAACATTGACCTACGAACTGGGCTAAGTGATCTATTATTCACATTACATGCTCTTTTCCCACAGCACCTTATAAGTCCGATGATGAACTCATGTACACCTCAAGGCTAAATCTGGCTGCTTCAACATCTGGGTTGTGTCATTGTTTCCTGAGCTCTATTCACCGACTCTTGTTTATCGATTAATTATTATATGTATATATTGTACTAATTACATACACAAATTTTCATGGCTGACTTGGGTGTCCCTATTTCACCATTCTAACTGTCTAGCTTTGATGTTTGTGTGAGTAATAAGTGTTATCTGTGTTAACATGGCTATGATAGTAGACTATCATAACCTGGGGGCTATATTTTTTATAGTAGTGGGGGTGTCCAGCCAAGTGTGCCTAGGAATAATATATATTTTGTAGTGCCAAAACTTGAGTTGCCCTACTCCTGAAATAAGTTGAGCGTATATTGGCCACGGCGCATCCCTTAGACCAATACGAGCCAACGACTCAACATAATTATTTCAGAGTGCTGTTGGTTCTTAGGGAGAAATCCTTAAATCAGGCACGTGACAGGAGTGATATGTAACAGTGTATATATATATATATATATATATATATATATATATATATATATATATATATATATATATATATATATATATACATACATACATACATACATACATACATACACACACACACATACAGACCTATGAACATTTGGAGTTCCAAACTGGAAGGAAATGTCCACTCAGAGAGATGTGTGTGTGTGTGCGTTCATCGACTGTAAACTCCGGCGGCGAAAAGTTCTCATTGTTCGTCTACTTCTGTCTGGACTTTTTAATCTTTTGTTTCCAGAACCTGAGTGTTGCGTGTGCATCTGTTTTACAGATATGACTCATTTACATGCAGCTGTTGGTTCCTTTCAGCTCAGGCAGGTGCACTCCGACTTTGAAGGAAGCTTCCTATTAGTCGACTCTTACGACATGCTTTTGGGTAGGCAGTGGGTCTATTCATGTTTTCCCTTAAATAGGGCCCCGGAACCCACACTTGGAACTCAGAGAGATGAATGGAGGTGTGTGAAATCTGCAGCAAGGAACCTTAGAGTGCTGATGAAGAAGAAGTGAGAACAGAATAATAATAAATGAATTTACGTAATTGAACTGACAAAGATGTAGGGAAAGGTGGAAATAGAAGGACACACTAGACGACATAATAATAATAATAAAAAAAAAAAAAAAAAAAATTAAAAACTAAATTATGGGTGGTGTCGTATGGCAGTTTCGTCTCGCACCTTTACTTCCGGATTACTTTCCCAAAAGCCTCTGGTGCTCTGAGATAGGGGTGTTTTGAATGGCGGCTCTCGTTTGTCTAGAGGTCAAGCCCTCGGTTCAAACATCCATTCAGCCTATCTCAGGAATGAGGTGACACGAGCTCTGACTCCTCAGGGTTAATACAAACTCTTGAGTACCACTCGGCCAGACATCCTCATTACTAATTCCCCCCCCCCCCCTAGACTAGTAAACAACGTTAACACAGTCAAATATATAAACAACAGTGAATTAGACAAGACGGTGTGGTAATCTCAACAATCACAAATACTAAATCAACTCAACATTGTTCA
>CAJHNH020002389.1:77500-82500 GCA_905116865.2 Candidula unifasciata | reverse complement strand
TAAAATGGGTATCAGATAGTGTAATGGGAAGCAAAGGCAGCTGGCGTGATTTTCACAAGACCGCCCACCGAGTGCTGATTGGTCTCTAAAAATACGAGTCCAGAATCATGCACCCGTAGCGCACTGGCACAGAAATGATCCTTTCCTTCAACCGTACACAGGAGATGCAGTACTGCACGTCGAAGCAATTTGTTTTTGTTGTTGTTGAACAAATGATCTGAAGCTCATGTCTCAGTCTCGGTTGTAAAGGGTAGTTGTGATTGTACCAGATCATCCACTCAGTTGATCTATACTAGTGGTTTTTTACCTGCCAACCCCCCCCCCCCTTCTCCTCAGCTAGAAGGACGGCGTAAGGACATACTAAGGAGTGGGGTGGGGACAGTTTTGACATTGAGTGTAGGTCAGCGGTTTGTGTGGGTGTGTGTTTCAGTTTAATTATAAATAAATAAAAAAATTAAAAACTATGTATAAAGCAAAAAGCTAAGGATGTTATATTATTTGACACTTTGATTTACGGGGCTGTTTTTTTTAAAGTTCATATTAATAGTGATTTAATTTTTCCTGTTGTCCTCCTCTTTGTAATAATATTTTGTAAAACAATCGGTGGTCTCGCCATCTAGAAAAAGGTGCGAAAACCACGAGTCTATTCTATCATTGAACTAGCACCAAGTGCCCGTTGCGCAGTGGCTTGAGAAGTGTCCTCTACTTATTTTAAAGACATTTTATTGTGAGCAAGTCGGCTTTGTGGCTAAGTCGATACGATCGCTTCGTAATGTCGTGGTGCCAGGTTCGATCCCAGCGCGGGCCATGCGCCTTGCGTTGGTTTCGACAGTGGTATCAGGGAGCCGACCGTTCAGGGCAATAGCAAACTTCTTCTTCTTCTCTTCCACCTTGTACCTCATCGAAGTGCCGGGGGAAGATGTAATGTTCGTTGATAAGCTCTGTCAAGAGCACAATTAAGACTGATGTTCATTTCTGTAAGGCTGTTCTAAATGCCATCACTCCATATTTTCAGAGGTCTTTCACTCGCTTTATACCCTATACTCTATAATGGCAAACTACTGGACGTAAATTTGCCCTGAGAAACCACACAACAACAAGGGGCTGCTGGTGTTGGTTCTGCAACGTCATGTAAAGGCTACGCAACTAACCTTATTTTGAGCAAATTTAGGCTGGCATGAAGAGGAGACAATTTACATTTTTTGGTCACACTGTTAGAAAGGGGACACAACCAGAAAAGCTGGACGAGGCGAGAGGCAGGTAGAGATCAAGAGAGGAAATGCTACTCACAGCTACATATAGAGGATCATCTAAGACAGAAGTGACTGAAAATACAGAGACACAATGTTGTGGACAGACATGACTGCCGGCTCCTTGTGGCATGCACTATCAAGGGCGTTTTCTCACGCTCATATGTTGTTATCATATTCCTTACGTCCTTCTTAGGGCGTAATTTTTTGTTATTTGAAGCCCCACTCTGGCTTTTGCCAGGGGCCGCAATATAGGCAGGTCATCATTATGGCCAAATGTCTGAACGCGGTTTCTGTGACCTCTCCACGGTGATCCTCATCCGCATGGTGGCACCTTGTGTCATCGGGTGTTTATCGCTTGTGTGATGTCCTGGTGGGGTAGAAAGTCAGTCAGTCAGTCGACGCTCATATGTTATTGGACATATAATGCGAGACCTATATTTGGAAATTATAAAATTATTAGAGCAGTTCCTAAAAACAATTAACAATAAGAAACCTATAGGCTAATGTGAATTAACATTTTGAATGAATATTTAATGTTGAATTAGTAATCGACATCACAACACTCGGGACACTTCCTTAAGTGCTCCGTCCCTAAGAGTTCCAATTCCGATGGCACAGTAACCGTCTGATTGTATATCCGTCTCATCCTTCACCTGAGTGTTGAGCGTCGGCCAGATCCCCTGGTAACTAAACTCCTTGCAGCGCCATTCTCCTCAGACCGTAATGATCTATCTGCACCTCCTTCTTCTAATAATGGAATTATTTCTAATGTAAATTAGAGAGACGATGAGCTGTTTCGGTTAGGCAATGATGACGAGCATGGACGATGGATGATGTTGAGTATGGATTTCTAAACCCGTTTTTACGGTACGTCTGGAATAGAATGCTAGACCTGTCAACTTATAGAATATATCGGCAGGCGATGGGTGATGTAGTCAGCACACACACACACACACACACACACACACACACACACACACACACACACACACACACACACAAACATAAATCTATAACAATAAAAATATAATGTATATAAATAAATACTTAAAATGTCTTAAAAGATAATTAAAAAAATAATTAGAGTATAGTGAATAAATAATTTAAAAAAGATAATAAATAAATGCATTGAAAGATAATAAATAAATACTTAAAAAGGTAATAAATAAATACTTTAAGAGATAATAAATAAATTAATACACTAAGAGATAATATATAAATACTTGAAAGGTTATAAGTAAATACTTAAAAAGATAATAATTAAATACTTCAAAAGATAATAAATAAAGACGTAAAAAGATAATAAATAAATACCTAAAAAGATAATAAATGAATACTTCAAAAGGTAATAAATAAATACTTAAATAGGTAATACAAAAATACTAAAACGGATAATAAATAAATAAGTACTTAAAAAGATAACTTCTGTACGTGTGCTAGAGGTCTGAGCCTCCTTACCAATTTTCTATGTGGGGCTAAAGCGGCATAAGCCCCAGGGTTCTGAAGCTTCTGGTTACTCGTGGATTATTCCCATTCCCCAAATGATTTGTACAGTGCTACCTCCGTTCTCGAAAATAATTCATTCCAGAATGCAATTTATTAACCGAGATCTTCGTTAGCTGCAACGGGATTTCAGCTCACAGCTCAACGGCCTTATTATGTTACACGGGAAAGTAAAAGATCCTTTTCCACATCCTCAGGCGTATTGGACATAGAGGCTGAGATCTGTATTGTATGGACGAATCGGAACTTGGTGGGTGATCTGGTCAACACATCCTTACTTTCCAGGAATTTGTCTGGTAGCCATTTAGGTCTGAGTCGATCTGGGAGCCAAGGTCGTTTAAAAAAAAAGGTGGAGAGGAGTTGAAAATGTCAAGAATGGGTGTCAAAAACCAGTACGTCAGCATTACTTGCCCAACATTGCATGCCCATGTCATTCATGCACGAGTGCGATGCAATGAATAAGTGGATATTTTGGTTGCAAAAGCCATAGAGATAGAAACGCTTACAATGGATTACTTAATACTGAATGTGAATCCTGCGGGAGACTGGGCACCTATAGAATCTCATATCGTTTTCTAAAATTACAAAGTGATGCCAGATATGTGAGTACAATTGAGGGCATACAAACCGGTGATGAAAGATAACGAGTGCCAGCAGAATGTTGCACATCCTTTTCAGCTCGCATAAAACGGGATAGAGAATGCCTTGCGGAAAGAGGGGGGGGGGGGGGGGGTTGAAGTGGAAGTTCAAGCCCTAATTCTGGAGAATTCTGTGGATGGAGGTGGAGTTATTTATACCGTTGGATTCGTCGTACGACACGTACAAAGATTATGGGGTTTCACGATTCTGTTTCGAGACTTTCGTCGTTCTGGAAAGATGTTTAAAAAGTTAGCGGTGCTGTTGCCTCAACTACAAATAGTCTGAATACGAAGATGATGTCGGTAAAAATATCAATGATGCGGCTGGAGACACAGCCTTTTCCCTAAGCGTGCTTTCTAAGCAATTCAATGAGCATGCTTAAGTAAATCGTGACAGGATGGGTTCAAAAACAAATATCAGTTTCATTTTTGTATCAGGGCGTTGTTGGGTAAAAGCAATGAATAAGCGGACGCGCTTGCTGTCAGTGGCACGGTTGGCATAGAACAGACAATGGACCAGGGCAACATTCTCAATACACCCAAGGAGGCAGGACGCGTAGATGATTCTGGAGACGATGAATGATTGGCAATATTTAAAACAGGGTTGTCAGATTTTGCTGTATACAGGAACAAACCATAAAAACTAAGAACACTAGCGACGTGATACATGGGACACATAGAAAAGAACTAACATGCTGACATCAGGAAACATCCGGTGAATAGTTTAAAATGTCATTAGTGCTTTTCGGCGATAGTCCACTATAGGGAAGACCTCATCGGGGGGGGGGGGGGGGATAATACCTTTTGACTAGAGAGACAGATTCAAAGGAAGAGACAAGACTTATAGAGAGACAGATTCAAACGAAGAGACAAGACTTACCTGCCATAATAAACGAGTAAGGATTTGCAGTGCTACTGAAAGACTAATTATAACTAAGGCAGAAAGAAGCATCAATAAAGTTGAGTTTGCATACATAGACATTACATGGGAAGTTATGGCGGGCAGTATGTTGAGATGTTGAGCACCTTACCTAAAGAAGATCTGTTGGTCTATAAAATAAGTGTCTAGTACCAAATGCTAGACACGTTAGGAGTGTGAAAAAGGTCATTTACTTACGTTCGCACAAAGATTGACAGAGGGTATACTTTATTCCCCGTATTAAAGTCAAGTGTAGCTACATTCTAAGGTCAACATTTCACGTGTTGCTTTTTTTTAAATGGAAATTTAAACCTTTGGTATGTTTTTACTGACTCTGTGAAGACTCGCGAGGCTATAAAATGATAAGTACAGTCGATCTTTGCTAGCATAGTTGTTAATTATTTCCGGACTAATGCTTTGCTTTGACTTATATTTTCACCCCTAAAAGGTGATATACCTTTGAAGATGACGAACACAATTTCAGTGGAATTTGTCACAAAGAAAAGGAAAAACGACAGCAAGATGGAGAACACTCACAGAATGGGACCAAAACGTTACTGTCGTGTAGACATGTATCGTGGCTGCCAGGGCCAAAGGCACAACACACGCCTACAAAATATCTTCTATCGGCGGATTCTTAAAAAAAATGTGTGTGTGTGTGTGTATATATATATATATATATATACA
>CAJHNH020002389.1:27500-72500 GCA_905116865.2 Candidula unifasciata | reverse complement strand
TACACACATACATACCTACATACCTACATACCTACACATACATACATACATACATACATACATACATACATACATACATACATACATACATACATACATACATACATACATACATACATACATACATACATACATACATACATACATACATACATACATACATACATACATACATACATACATACATACATACATACATACATACATACATACATACATACATACATACATACATACATACATACATACATACATACATAATACAAACATACACAAATACATACACATACATACATACATACATACACATACATACATACATACATACATACATACATACATACATACATACATACATACATACATACATACATACATACATACATACATACATACACATACATACATATACATACATACATACATACATACATACATACATACATACATACATACACATACATACATACATACATACATACATACATACATACACAACACTCTTACAAATCATACACGCCTTTATAGTGCAATATGGATTAATAACTACACTTAAGGTGGCAAATAACCACTGGTAATCAAGAAACGAAAAATGTTTACGGGTAAATGAGTAAGGACTCTTTTTTGTAGTTGTCAGATCTTGTGGAAGATGGTTTCATAGATGAGCAGCAGAATATGCTAAAAGTGTTTAAATAAATCAATTCTTTGGTTAGGCAAATATTTAAAGCTTAGTCACTTGCTATTCATAGGTGATTTAATGGAAAATTTTGAGACAGGATTTTGTGATTGAATTCGACCTCGTTAAAAATTAAACATTTACTAAATGGCAGAAGTCTTTGATGTCCGTAAAAGAGATGTTGTTTTTGTTTTTGGGTCAGGGAAAGATGTCAAACAGCAATAAGTATATTGTACATTTTTCCGACATAGTTTTTATCATAGACTAGGCGTAAGGCCCGATTTTGTAGAGAACACAGTCATTTGACATTAGATTTGGAGCAACCACCCCAAAGGCGTGTATGTGTTTCTTTAACTGTTTAGATAGTGAGGATAGTAGACAAATGGGTCTATAGTTGCCCCGAGAACTGTTGTCAGCTAAACAAGGTTTGAGCAGAGGATAAACATTTGTAATTTTAAATACTGATGGATTGTAGTTTCTGGCAAGGCACTGATTATATATGAACGTTAAAGAGTCACTAATCGAAGAATTCGATTACTGATTCAATCCAAGCCAGAGGAGTTTGCATAAAGTTGATGAGATAATGATACACTTCAGCAACCGACATAATGTGAATCTCAGAAGGAATAATTGTAGTGCATTTGTCATGACAAAATGATGCTATTAAGCTTAAGTCACACCTGTGAGTCTGGATTTTGTGGATTTTAAATGATCTATTTCTGATAAAGAGAACAAAAAAAAAAAAAAAAAAACTGAAATCATCACAGGTTAGTGAATTCGGTTTTGATTAATTTAAAGAATGCTTATTGGTTAGGGTTTTAACCTTCCATATGTCTGCCCTATTTGATTCATCTGCAATATTTTTTTTAGTAAATAATTTTTTTTTAAAAAATACTAATCAAGTATTATTTTATTCTTTAGTTTACAGTATAGGTCATGATTTGTATTCCTTTGTGCCGTATCTCGTTTATTCATACTTTCGAGACCCTTGTTATTAATCCATTGTGATTTAGTTTGATGTTTTAAATCAAGAGCAATGTAGCTAGAATGTCTTTACACTGAAATCCAGACAGGCATAAAAATTAAGGCAGAAAACAATAAACAAACACATATATACACTGAGAATAGATTGTGAGAGTGAATTTAAGCGATGATGAGCACGTGACCTGAGCTGCATGCAGTGATAAAGGATAGAAGGACGGCGTGCACTTAAAGATCCTGTATGGTCCAGACTTCCACGTTCTTTGTGAAGGGTGCAAATATTCAAGGCTTTCGAGAGACTGTTGAGGAGGACCGCGTAACATCGACCAGAAGGCATTGTGCTGTCTGGAAATATCTCAGTCACAGCAGATAATTCTGGGAAAAGATGTTCACTACATTTTTTTTTTAACAAGGTATATTAGAACCGAAACTATGAACACGGAGAATATTTAAGCCACATTTCGGTTTTTAACGACAGCCACACTCTGAATGAATGATGGAAACTTTTTTTGAAAACAGCCCAAATTTGTGAGCAGAAAATGACTGTCGCTTACACGGCAAGAGGAGCCGTCATGGCGTTGCGGCTAGACACTGGCCTGTGGGTCCAAGGGTCGTTGGTTCAAATATGAGCTAAGCCGACTTTGCTTTCTTTTATTTCACAAGTGACGATGGCTCACAGGTCGATCCAGCCTTAAATGAGTACCAGGTAAACTCCTTAGAAGTAAAGACTTCCTGTGTGATGCTGACCACATAACCTACCCATTGCTGATTGGTCTATAAAATATCAATCTAGCCATATAAGCTGATTCCACGCGAAAGACCTGGAGAAGGGAACCTACAGGACATTGTATTGCATACACTGCACATATTTCCCATACCCTGCACGATTCGGTTGTCGGGAAAAATACATCACAAATGCAAACCCATAATGTAAACCCATTCGTATTTTGGACTTATGTTGATATATTACGTCTGTAACGTCTTAACGTGTGTTACATGGTGGATTATGCCCTATCAGGAGACAACAACCAGAAACGGGTGAGCCCTAAATATGTTAACGTTGGCAGCTTGCTAAATACCTTACAATGTTCAGTATTTGTTTGGGCATGGTCTGGCTGCTATACGTAAAAGACTACATGCTATATAAGCCGTGTGGATTCAGGAGTCCCATTTTTTAAAGAATCGGGGCGGAGAAGGCGGGCGTGAGATAGACTCAGTGCCTCTCTAATGAGATATAGACACAATGACTTCGTTACAAGGGTGTCGTAAAAGGATACTAATTAGAAGTTTACTAAAATCAGATATGTTGGATCGAAGGGCGCAGATATCGCAGCCTAGCTGCAAAACGACAACATAACGTGCCAAACATCCTATAAGGTTGAACGAAGAAGAAAAAGAAGAAGATGCCGTCACATGTACTTTTCTAACTCTTTTATTTAATTGCTCTAGAAATTAGCGTCTCCTAGATATCTTATGACGGATTTCTGCTTCCAAAAAATTTAAAATTTTTTCCTCAACACGTCATTTCCTCTAAAACTTGCATGAATACTGAGCACAAGAATTAATTTATGTATAAAAAAAATAAGGGGGGGGTGGGGAGGGGGGTGGGGGAGGGGTGGGGGTGGTTCACTAAGGACGGTTAGGCATATCTGAGAATAAAAACACATACGATTGCAATAGAAAATAAACAATGGTGTTACCCGTATGCTCCAGAGAAAAATATAAGCAAAATACGTGAGCACAACGTTTTATTGCATAATTATTTTAACTTTAACTTGTATGTCCCAGCGCCTGTTAGCTGAATTGTTCCTGTCAAAACTGCACCCATTTTTTGAAAGCGCAGTGGAACCTCGCTTAACGAACATAATTCGTTCTAGGATCATACTCGTTAAGTGAAACACTCGTGATGCGAAACAATTTTTCTCATATAAATTATTGTAAAATACTATAATGCGTTCCGTGTCGAAAAAATACTCAAAAAATTTAATGTTTAACGTTTATTCAAAGAAAAACATATACATATTGTTAAGAAGAGTGAATCTTCTTCATTTTTTCTTTCCCCGCGGAATAAAGCCACCTGGATTGCGAAATCCATTTGCAGAAGAAGAAAAAAAGTCGAAATAATTATGATACTTACCTAATTATTTGTTACTAGAAAGATGTCCAGCAAAATTAGTTTTTGCCGACCCTTCAAAATTTGGCGAAAATGCGACGCAGCATTATCATTAAATAAATTTGCAACACTCATAGCCACTTCTTTATTAGGGTGATGATTCTCATTGTAAGATGCAACAGTTTCCCATGTTTTCAGCATTTCTCTTATTTCGCCAGAAAATTGTTGCTTTTCTGTTACCGCCTTTCTCCTCCTCTGACACACTTTGCTTCAAAACTTCTTGCTGTTACACACAATGCAACTCCATAAGCTCTTCGGTGGTCAGCTCTTGGCTGTGCTCTTCCACAAGTTCTTCGATATCGCTGTTTTATATCAGCGAAGACAGCAGTTTAAAACAGAAATACAGTGGAGGAAGCCAAGAAGAGTTCTGGATGGAGGTGTATTCAGAATACAATGCTATTGTCAAGGCTGCCTTGCATTCTCAACGTACGCTTACATAAAAAAAAAAAAAAAATAGATACCGGAACATACTTTCTAGGTAAAGTGATCTGAGGGTTAAATTAACTAAACTTCCTACAAACATACAGGAAATCATAAAACATTTATCTAAAGAGTTTCTTTCATCGCATTAAAGATAACTGAGCAATAAGTGTACACTGTTTTTTTTTTCCTATCCTAAGTATTCAAACCGCTTTAATGGTAGTTGAGCCTGACAAGAGTGTCCCGGAGAAAACAGTTTGAGAACCGCTACTCGAATGCACTATACGACTGGTTACATTACCTAGCCTGAAGAAGCAGAACATTTGTCAGTCGTGTTTGAAAACTGAAGGAACCTTGTTCCCGCCAGGAGGCATATTGGGCATATAGTGCTAGACCTACATTTTATAGACTAAACAAGACTCGGTGGGCGACGTGGTCAACTTTATGGGGCCTCCTTTACTTTCCATGATTTTACCTGTACCCAGTTTAGACACTGTAGACCTGTAGCCTTTTTTTTTTTTTAAGGATACGGATTTGAACCTATAACATTCGGGCCTGAGACGAGCGTCTAACCGCTACAAAACTACATCACAATATCACAATTCGTTACCACATACTGAAATGTATGCTTAATAACTGACAACAATAAAATAGAGCGGGTGCATTTAACAACTGGGATAGAGTTTGGTTATTATAGAAGCTGGACAGTAGAGTTTGTAAGAATGACCATATTTGGAGTAGACATCTTTTGTTTAGCAAGTTGTCGTGTAAAACATCTGTTAGCATATTACACATGCAGACCCACAGTTCATCCTTTCTTGGTCGCTGCTTATGCCGTCTTGGTATCTGTTTATGTCGTTTTGATAGCTATTTATGCTGCTTCCATAGCTGTTTATACCACCTCAGTGATTGTTTAAATATAAACTCATAGAAACACTACACAATCAGACAGTTACTGGTGCCGTCGGAATCGGAACTCTTCGCTTGCTGCTTAAGATGGGGGAACAGAGCGTTTATAGGAATGTCCCGAGTGCTATGATGTCGATTCTTAATTTAACATTCAATACTGAAACACTTGTCTATATGAGCCTCACTCCTATAAGAAGACAAGCAGCAAACAACGACATAAATCTGAAGCCTGAAATCCATGCTTGATGATTGCAAAGGATAGAACGAAATTAGGAAATCGATATGAAACACTAAATGATACATAAACGGCACAATATCATTTTATATAAAGTGTGTCAGTAATATCATAGGGCAGTATTAGGGTTAAGGAGGTTAATATATATATTAATGTTTTCATGTTTAATTAGGAATCGACATCACAGTACTCGGACATTGTCATAAACTCTCGGTCTCCAACTTCATCAGCAAGCGCAGAGTTCCAATTCCAATGGCACCTATAGCAGTCTCATTGTACTTCCGTTACACCTTTACCTTGAGTGCTGATCGTCGACCAGACTCGCCTCCCAGAGAACCCTTACAACATCTAGCTTGTCATGTATGAATTCACCACCAAGTTGTGCAGATCCAGAAAATCTGTCTGCCTGTTCATTTCCTAAAACACCGGCATAGCGAAGCAAAAATATCCAAAGGACAATAACTTCAGGTATCTCTGAAGCGATGCTTGTGACTCTTAACATACTGGTCTCCACCTTTCTCAACAAGCTCAGTGAGTCGATTACAATTACGACACGTGTGTACAGTTGATTTTTAAGCTTTCGAAAGGCTGCAGTGACTGCCTTCACCTCCATTCCCAAACTAGATGTTGTGATGTCAAATGCCAGGTTTTGTTGCACTCAACGACGTCAATTCACGTTTTCTAAGAACCCACATGAGCTTCGTCTGCCTCTCAATTTAGAGCAATCTGTATAGATCATCACATCACCTGGGCGGTAATTGTCATGAATCTTCTACTACTCTTCGTTCACCAGCTGTGAATTCCGGCGGAAGGTCCCGGTTAATCGTCCGCTTGGACTTTTGGCTTTTACCTGGACCTGAGTTTTGCGTGTACAACCGTTTTGTTGTTCCCTGCCTCATGGGCAGCTGTACTCCGACTTCGAAGGAAGACGTCAGGCCTATTTCTAGGATGACTGTGGCCATTGTTTTGTGTGGGTCAAGACGTTGCCTGATTTGTGTGGTGTCCACTTTGTCTCCTTCTCCGCAGGTGTTGCCCCCGGAGTACCCCTTTGGGGCAGCCCCTTGCGGAACGGTTGGCCCTTAAGGGAAGGCAGGGGCAGATCATGGGCAAGGAGGCTTCCATGTATGCAGAGCCGGCACATGGCGCTCTGGTTCTGGGCTCACCCAAGGAATCGTCACGTCCTGCACATGCCTGCTTAACCTCACAACCGTATCAGGCCTCCCGCTTGACAAGGGCTGCGCCCTCTGGAAGTCAGCGGGGAGCAGCCCGCGAATTCTGGACTTTTGTGACCACCCAAATAGGTACATTCTTTTTCTTCGCACGTTAGGTATCTTTGACGAGCCGTTAGCCCGAGAAAATTTAACATTCTGCGTCAGGGATATCGTTACCTGTTTGGTCCCAACACTCGGGCGAGTGGGGTCTTTGGGTGTGGATATTTGGACTTTTTCCGTTCAATACGATCTGTGATGGTCAGATTTTTAGCTTGCTCGTGTCTCGTAGGTTCTAGTTTTGTTGGACATTTAGGCTTGGCCAGCCTATGGATGGTTGCTGTCTTGGTGCTGCAGGGGTCTTGCGTGAGGTTCCGTACAACCAGAACAGTGAAGGACTGGCGCCCGAGTGACGTACGGAGTATCTCCTTATACACATCATGTTGGACTTAACTTTCCCTCACGCCTGTGACATAAATCACCGCGCCACTGTCATGAATCATTTGTCTAACTTCTGATTCTGCAGCGCCCGCTGGCCAGTCCCTGTGATCAGAATACTACACATTCTGACTTTTGTTGGGACATTCTGACCCACTCCTCTAGTCGCATTGTTATTCAACCTACACAGTGGTCTAATTGTGTCGGTTGTAGTTAAGAAGTCGGGCCCAGCTACACACTAGATGACCTTTCATTCATGCTTGCTCAGGCTGGTCTGCGGCAGAGGTGTCCCGGTGTACTGTTGTCTTCGAAAAATCTTTCTGCCTTGCGTGTTAATAGTTGTGTGAGCAGCGGCCACCTACATTGCGTTTTCACTCGTAAACAGAAAAGCGTTGCTTCCACTGTTCTTACCCTGCACTCTGCCATAAGACATAGATTGAGGCAGTGGGCTAGGGAGTTTGTGGTAGGGCCAGATATCGCGTAGGTCACCGGCGATATGACCGGACACGCTACAAGGCAAGGCCGGGTTTCGACTTGTTGAAGCTCTGAGCTAAATAAAGCCGTAAGGCTCCTGCTGTTTTAAATAACACCAGCTTATCTAAGAGAACTTGAAAATTATACGCCTTTAAAATATATGGATGACTGAAATATACTGTCTGGTAATTTTTAGTAAAGGAAATAATAAATAATGCGGCTGCAAAATCACAGAAAGTAGACTATACAATTTAGAAAGTTTTTTTTGAAAACAATAATTTTCAGGGCTCTGTAGATTGTGAGGTGCCAATCTTCAGGTTAGTTAGCGTACGCCTAAATCCAGCACTGGTAAGTGGCAGTGTCTTATGAAGTAAAAGGGGCCGGCGTGATGTTGACCATATCGTCCAACGATTGGTCTAAACAAAATATGACTAGTATTATATGCTCGTTGCGTGACTGGCGCTAGAAGAGTCCTTGACTATGTCGGGCCCAGCAGAATTCCTTAAGTTCAGGATAGAATATTGGATCCTACTCTTCCTTCTTCTTCTTTGTTAACATGCCTTTAAGCTCCTGCGGAAAGTCCTGGCTGTTCGTCTATATAGACTTCGGCTTTGTGCCAGGGTCTAGGTTTTGCGTGTACATGCGTTCTACTAGCTTATTTGAGTGCAATTAGTTGTTCCTAGCTGCTCGGGCATATGCACTCCGACTTTGAAGGAAATTCTCAATTAGTCGAGTCTTACGACATGCTTGTTGGTGAGGCAGTTGGTATATTCTTGTTTTCCCCACAACGGGGCCCCGTACCCCCAAGAGGAATTCTAATATACCACCACATAGAAGTGTGGATAGCATAGTTAGACCTGAGAGGCAACTAACTGAAGAAAGACATCATCAAAGGGCAAACTACTCCAGTCCTGCTGACTCTCACTAATAACATATTGTGACGTACTGACATCATTAAAAATTCATCGCTGTCCTTAACGGCACATTAATTCCCACTGCAACCCTCCGTGACGGCGGCAGCTTCACAACGCACGCGCCTGACTACTCACTCATTGTCACTCAAGACACCCTAAAAACGCAAAAATGAACTGGAAGGTCGGAGGTGTAAAGGAAGCAGAGCCGATGAGGGTTTGTGGGATCCAACAACTCGATACATAAATAATGTGTAGATTGATAAAAAATAAAATTTTAATGAATAATCGCAGACAATTGCTGGCGACCTGCGGGAGGAGAAGATCTGCAAGGGGTTCTGACAAAATTGCCAGACTGGCGACTGTAGTATAAGAATTTGTGAAATTAGTGTAAGACTACGATAGTCTGGGAATAAATCATTTTAGAAATAATAATACATATATTCAATATTATCTTTTTTTTTTCCTTTTCTTTAATTTTATTTATTTCTTTTAGCTGCATTTTCATTTGATTATTGTTTAGGTTCATATTATTACACCTTTCACCATAGAAAAAAGTAGACAGAAATAGTAGAAAGTAGAATATGTTTATTTATGTGTACATGTCTTGGCAGTGTGGTGTGCCTATTGGGAGTGACAGAGGAAAACATACATTAGGAAAACATACAATCTCGCAAATCTGGAAATCCAAAGATACTGTAAAGAAACAAAAACCGAACTCTAAAAGAGCATTAAACAAAGCCTCATAACATGGCCGAAAAATGATGACTGTCTCCTTCTGATGTCTGTGAAAAGTTGTCTTCGGGCTCCCGCTTCTTTCAAAACATCTTGGTTGCTCTTTTGGGCTGTCCAAGGTATTCTAAGCATTCTTATGTCTCTGAGGCCTCTAGAAATTGTTTGGCCTGCCTACCGATTGTCCAGGATTCACAGCCCAAAACTGGATGTATGTAGCAAGCAAGAATTTTTTTTCTAGCTCTCAATGACAAGGATAAAGTGCACAAGATATTCTTCACTTTATAAAATGCAGTTTTTGCCTGTCCTATTCTGTTTCTTATCTCAGTTACGCATCCTCCATCTGATGTTATCCATGTGCCCAGATAAATTTCTGTACTTGTCCTAAAATAACACCATCAACTTTTATTACACATTTAGGAATAATTAGTTTCTTTGATACCACCATTACTTCTGTCTTTCCATTATTCAAACCGAGGCCCATTCACCCACTTTCTAACACCACAATGTCTATCATTTCCTGTAGTTCTTTCTGACTTGTTGCTATCAAGACTGTGTCATCAGCATAACGTTAAATGTTTATATTGTGCCCACCAACCACAATTCCGGGCATATCAATTAAAGTTAATTTCTATACACGGTGAAAATCTTGTTTTGAAGTGTGTTGCATGAGTTTTTTTTTTAATATGCTGTAATAGGAGTGTGTGTGTGTGTGTGTGTGTGTATCTCTTCGTAATGCCGGGGTGCCAGGTTCAATCCCAGCTGTGGGCCATGCGCCTTGCGTAGGTTTCGACAGTGGTATCAGGGTGCGGACGGTCCAGGAAACAATGGCAAACTACTGGACGTAAATTTGCCTAGAGAAACCACACAAAAGTCAAGGGCTGCTGGGGTTGGTTCTGCAACGTCCTGTAATTGATACGCAACTAACTAACCGTGTGTGGGTGTGTGTGTGTGTGTGTATATATATATATATATATATATATATATATATATATATATTGATGATAATAATAGTGTATGGCTCGTAAACCAAATCATCAAGTGACACCTGGTCGAGCGCAAATTTAAACAGCCAAAGCCATCTATCTGACAGTCAGACTTATTTTACTACTTGTTGTAAAATGATGAATATACCAGGGAATTATCTTGCTAAGGGTGTAATTAGTCTGTCTACTTTAAATTACCTTTCTGATTAGCAAAGAAAATGACAAGACCCTCAATAAAACAGTAAAGGGCCTTTCCCATGTCATAGGTGCAAGGGACAGATAGTGTTTGACGATTTTTTTGTACACCCATCGGCACTTATTGGATGATGTGGTCCATGAGATTTTCTGCTAGCCATTGTAGGCTGGTTCTGTCAGTGAACCAAGGTTAAATATATAAATCCAGGCAGATTCTAGCTGAGGACATCCAGACCTTTATGCAAAACGTCCAGACACAGAGCTAACGCAGACATATTTGTTATTGGAGGATGTTGTCCATGTTAGCATATGTTATAATATTTTTCCGGAAGTGTAAAGTGTAAAGTTACAAATGTTGGGATGTGGGCCCATTCAATATTCAGTTAAAAATCTACAGTAAAAGTCCGGTTCTTCACACCTCTGACGTTTCGAGCATATGATGCTTGACTCATATTATCACAGAAAAATCAGCACTTCATGGGTAATGTGGTCAACACCACACTTGCTGCCTTTACTTTCCATGACCTTACATGGTACCTATTTAAGGCTGGGTCAACCAAGGAGCCGAGTTCATACATATTATAGTATGAGCCATAAACTAATTCGGGGTTTAGTAGCTGTATTTTTTTAATGGTTGAAGCAGGGGATTTGACAGTATTTTATGGAAAGTACTTCCCAGATTTTTTTAGAAGATACTTAGGTTCTTTGTTAATATCCTACCCCAAGATGACGTCACGTAAAAAGTCCAACATTTTAGAGGGAGGCAAGACTGGGTTTTCCGGCTTTCTGATGTTTTTAACAACCTCAAAACATTTAGAACCGACCCTAACCCCAACCCACCTACGTCCCACGAGAGAGTACAGCCTAAGTCCCACGACTGCATGCAGCCTAGGCTGCGTGCAGACTATCTACCACCTCCTGAAATATTAGATTGTCAAGGGACTAGTAGATTTTCTTGTCTGAGGTAGGATATTAATAAAGCACCGATACTTCTCAATGTTTTAGAGATGATGCTTCTCAATATTTTAGAGACAATACCCCTCAATGTTTTAGAGATGATGCTTCTCAATGTTTCAGAGACAATACCCCTCAATGTGTTAGAGATGATGCTTCTCAATGTTTTAGAGACAATACCCCTCAATGTTTTAGAGATGATGCTTCTCAATGTTTCAGAGACAAAACCCCTCAATGTTTTAGAGACAATACCCCTCAATGTTTTAGAGATGATGCTTCTCAATGTTTTAGAGACAATACCCCTCAATGTTTTAGAGATGATGCTTCTCAATGTTTTAGAGACAATACCCCTCAATGTTTTAGAGATGATGCTTCTCAATGTTTCAGAGACAATACTCCTCAATGTTTTAGAGATGATGCTTCTCAATGTTTCAGAGACAATACTCCTCCATGTTTTAGAGATGATGCTTCTCAATGTTTCAGAGACAATACCCCTCAACGTTTTAGAGATGATGCTTCTCAATGTTTCAGAGACAATAGACCTCAATGTTTTAGAGATGATGCTTCTCAATGTTTCAGAGACAATACTCCTCCATGTTTTAGAGATGATGCTCCTCAATGTTTCAGAGAGAATTCTCCTCAATGTTTTAGAGATGATGCTTCTCAATGTTTCAGAGACAATACCCCTCAATGTTTTAGAGATGATGCTTCTCAATGTTTCAGAGACAATACCCCTCAATGTTTTAGAGATGATGCTTCTCAATGTTTCAGAGACAATACCCCTCAATGTTTTAGAGATGATGCTTCTCAATGTTTAAGAGATGATGCTTCTCAATGTTTTAGAGACAATACCCCTCAATGTTTTAGAGATGATGCTTCTCAATGTTTCAGAGACAATACCCCTCAATGTTTTAGAGATGATGCTTCTCAATGTTTCAGAGACAATACTCCTCAATGTTTTAGAGATGATGCTTCTCAATGTTTCAGAGACAATACCCCTCAATGTTTTAGAGATGATGCTTCTCAATGTTTAAGAGATGATGCTTCTCAATGTTTTAGAGACAATACCCCTCAATGTTTTAGAGATGATGCTTCTCAATGTTTCAGAGACAATACCCCTCAATGTTTTAGAGATGATGCTTCTCAATGTTTCAGAGACAATACTCCTCAATGTTTTAGAGATGATGCTTCTCAATGTTTCAGAGACAATACCCCTCAATGTTTTAGAGATGATGCTTTTCAATATTTTAGAGACAATACCCCTCAATGTTTTAGAGATGATGCTTCTCAATGTTTCAGAGACAATACCCCTCAACGTTTTAGAGATGATGCTTCTCAATGTTTCAGAGACAATAGACCTCAATGTTTTAGAGATGATGCTTCTCAATGTTTCAGAGACAATACTCCTCAATGTTTTAGAGATGATGCTTCTCAATATTTTAGAGACAATACCCCTCAATGTTTTAGAGATGATGCTTCTCAATGTTTCAGAGACAATACCCCTCAACGTTTTAGAGATGATGCTTCTCAATGTTTCAGAGACAATACTTCTCAATGTTTTAGCTATGATGCTTCTCAGTGTTTTAGAGTTAATACGCCTCACAATTTAGGCGATGATACTTTATGTTTTAGAGATTATACTTGTCAATGTTTAGAAATAAATACCTCGGTGTTTTAGACATGAAGATATGATACTCCGTAATTATTTACAGTATAATGCCTCTCACCTTGGAGCTGTATTAGACCAAAATGGAGGCATTAAGACTGAGCTGGCTACACGAAAAGCAGCTGCTGGAAGACTCTTCCAGGCTATAAACCGAGGGTTTCTTAGCAAAAGAGAAATTGGCAAGAGGACGAAAATGGCTGTTTACCGCTCTACCTATGTACCAGTCCTGACCTATGGGTGTGAGTCATGGGCAATGACAACAGCTCACAGAAGCCAGCTGCAGGCCTCGGAAATGAGATACCTGAGAAAGGTGGTCCAAGTGACAAGAAGGGACAAAGTCCGCAATCAGACAATACGTCAAGATCTTGATACCCAGCCCTTACTAACCCGAGTGGATCAGTCACAGTTACGATGGTTTGGACATGTGTGCAGAATGGGAGAAAATCGGCCACCATGGCAAGCATGGGAGGCTAAGAACCAGGGAACCAGACCTCCGGGACGACCCAGGGTGCGCTGGGAAGACAACATCCGACAGTCCCTGACTGACAGAGGACTGGAATGGAACAAAGCCAGAAAGAAAACTGCTGATAGAGACGTCTGGCGATCTCTCTGGCAAACCTCTACACCCCAAGGTAGAAGAGGAGCGACTAAGTAAGTAAGTATAATGCCTCTCATATTTTTAGTGAAGAGACTCCTCTATATTTTGGAGATGATACTCCTGTATATTTTAGAAATGATACTTCTCTATATTTTAGATACGATACTTTTCTATACTATAGAGAAGATACTATATATTTAAAACTTTTTATGTAACAGAGATGATACTCCTCTATATTTTAGAGGCGATACTCCTCTATATTATAAAGACGATATTCTATATTATATATTATATAGACGATACTCATAGATGTAGATATCAGGTATCTATAGAGACGATATTTTATATTTTAGAGACGTTACTCATCTATATTATAGACACGATACTCTTATAGATTCGATAGTCTCCAATGTTTTAGATATGCTACTAGTGCATATTTTAGAAATAATATTCCTCTGTGTTATAGAGAACGATATTCCTGAATGTTTTACAGATGATACTCCTGTATATTTTAGAAATGATGTACGATACTGTTGAACGTTTTAGAAATGATACCCCTGTATGTTTTGGAAATGATATACGATACTTTTAAAAGTTTTGGAAATGATACTCCTGTATATTTTAGAAATGATTTACGATACTATCTGTTGAACGTGTTTGAAAATGATATTCCTGTATATTTTAGAAATGATATTCTTCTAAATTTTAAAGACGATACTCTTCGATGGGTTTTAGAGATGATACTCTTCGATGTGTTTTAGAGACGATACTCTTCGATGTGTTTTAGAGATGACACTCTTCGATGTGTTTTAGAGACGATACTCTTCGATGTGTTTTAGAGATGATACTCTTCGATGTGTTTTAGAGATGATACTCCTCAGTTTTTTTTTTTAGAGAGGATACTTCTCTTGTTATTTCTTGCTGGCAAGATGTGTGTGTGTGTGTGTGTGTGTGTGTGTGTGTATGTGCAGCCTACACCTGTGTGCGTCTATGCGGGTGTATGCGTGCGTACTGGCGCCCCTGTGTGTATATGTGTACATGTGACGTCCCCATAAATCTAACCGTTTTTCTGATAATCTTGCGTGTCTGAAACGCCATCACCGGAACATGCATGAAACATGGCACACCTGGCCGCGTGCTCTCTGACACTAGTTATTAAAATTCCCTACAGCTCATTGAAAACAAAGCTGCCGTGATGTCACGCATCCCCTGCCGTAAACAGTAATGCTGTCGTCAGATACAACATGAGAAGTGAAATTAGCGTCGTAAAACCCGCTGTTTGCCAGACTTTGCCGACAAGAGAACTATGTAACTCAGTTAATAATGTTTTTTTTTTTTTTTTTTTTGGAAAGTGGGTTGGGGGGAGGGGGGGGGGGGGGGGGGTTGTCGACTTGGCCCATTTTATGCCCATTTAACTTTTCTAATCATCTGTCAATTCACGTGTCTGTATATCATCTAGACATAAAAAAGTTTGCTCAACTTATCACTAAGCTATCTCTTTCTCTCTTGTGAAATCGTACACCAATTTTGGCAGTAATGTAGATACAGATAGGAGAACTGATACAGATATGAAAATACAAAATGCAAGAGGAGGCCTCACAGCACTAGGGAATTTGTGGAGGTCAAAATTAATTAAAAACTAACACTAAATGAAAATTTTCAATTCTAATGTTTTTTGGAGCAGAAACATGGATATCAGCTACAACAACAGCTATAGTTCATTCAACAACAGATAAACACACTTGCAAGTCACTTTCTCGAAAACTGCCTGTTATATTGCAATGATTTTTGGCATGACCCTTAGATCATCTATGACTTTTGGGATATATTTTTGTTTTTCACTAAACAAGAATATAATGTGTAGTTTTATCTTCTTTAGGATGCTGGTTTTTTTTTGTCATGAAATCGCCTTGCTAGACTTTTGGAAGGTTTACTTTCATTGGTTTCAGAAAATGATGGATACTATAACGATTTAACAAGGGGTTAAAAGAAAACCTACGCAATTTCACGATTCTCCCACTTTCAGTGACCGCAAGCCAAAATAAGACGTCGGTTAAGATTGATTATTTAAAGGCGCTTTCACAAAATTAGTGTTGAGTTATTGTGTCATATAGCTTAACAGTTGGCGTAGACAGGGGCGCCACGGGTTGCCTCTGATGGTGGGAGACATCATAAATGTCACTGATCAACTTACGGTCCGCCTCAAGCTGGGCAGCCCCCAGCTAATAATGTGTTAATCCGCCACGGCTTGTATGCTTCGAGCTAGGACAAAATCCGAACTACAGGCTGTAAAACCAAATGCACCAGACAATAAAAAGAAAATAAGAAAAGGGTCTAATGTTGACCGAAGGGGAATACTAACTGTTGCATATTGGGGACATGTTTATAATTGAACGAGGCAGACAGATTGGTTGGATCTGCATCACTGCATAGTAAATTGATAAATGACAAGGCAGATGTGGTCACGGACCGTTGGGAACAAGTGACGAGGTTAAAACTGAAAATAAATTATCATGGCCTGGAGAGGATGATACACTTGGGTGTGACCAGTTGGCCTGGCCGGTACACTGTACTCAGAGAAAAGACAAGATGGACACATAATCAGACTTCGTCCGAAGCCATTAGTATTGCAACTCTGCACTGGCTGCTGAAGACGGGGACGGAGTGCATATGTTAATGTCCCAAGGGCTGTAAAGTCTTTCTTGACTCAGCTCAACTCAGTTCAGTTGAACATAAATGACATCAACTAAATTGAACTCCATCTATCAATGTATTATGAAGACACGCCTCTGAACAAAAATAGAACCGGAAATTCATTTATTTACTGTAAAATCTAAAAGTTCATTTTACCTTTTTACAGTGGTTCGAAAATATCATAGGAATTTGCTGACATTCAGCATCCTGAGCATTGATGGGCTGAAGAATACCATTTTTTTTTTTGTTGGGCGTCATGGATATTTTGAAGCTACATGTAAAAAAATCATTGCGATCTAATAGGCAGTTTTCTAGAAAATGGCTTGCTCGTGTGTTTATCAATTGTTGAGCGAGCTATAATAAACTACAAACATTCATTAACTGATGCCATAGCAGAATAGAGAGAATTAAATGCTATGATAGAATCACTAAAGTTGAGTTTTGAGAAAGAAGTAAACAAGTTCCAGTAAAGAAAAGACACTGGCGTTCGATAGGATACACCTTGTGAAAATCTGAGAACAATATACAGTGGAACCTCGCTTAACGAGCATAATTCGTTCCAGAACCATACTCGTTAGGCAAAACACTCGTTATGCGAAACAATTTTTCTCATATAAATGAATGTAAAATACGTTAATGCATTCCATGTGGAAACAAATTCTCACAAAATGCTATGTTTAACGTTTATTCAAAGAAAATTATATACATATTGTTAAGGAGAGTGAATCATCTTTATCTTTTCTTCAAACGCGGAAAGAACCCACCTGGAATGCGAACTCGATTTGCAGAGAAAAAAAAAAAGAAGTCGAAATAATTATGATACATAGCAAATTATTTTTTTTTAATTAGAAATATGTCCAGAGACATTTGTTTTTACCGACGCTTCAAAATTTGGCGAAAATGCGACACAGCATTATCATTAAATAAATTTGCAACACGCATAGCCACATCCTTATTAGGGTGATGATTCTCAATGTAAGATGCAACAGTTTGCCATGCTTTCAGCATTTCTCCTATTTCGCCAAAAGATTTTTGCTTTTCTGTTACCTCCTCCTTCTCTGAAAAACTTTCCCCCAAATCTTCTTGCTGTGAAACACGATGCAACTCCATAAGCTTTTCAGTGCTCAGCTCTTGGCTGTGCTCTTCCACAAGCTCTTGAAAATCACTGTTATCCACCTCCAATCCCATGATAGTAGGCAAAAACAAAATCTCGTTGACTACAGGTTCCACAGGTACTGTCTCGAACCATTCAAAGTCACAAATTGACAACGCTCTCCAGCCAAAGTTAGGGTTCTCTTAGTAACTCCTTCCCCCGACTTGTTGACCATCTTGCAAAGGCAACGATGTGGAAGTGGTTTTTTCCAAAACTCTTTGAGAGTGAGGTTGGTCCCTTCAGTCACCTGAAAACAGGTGGGCCTGGATGATTCATGTACATATATCACAATATAACACAAGTTTGAGAAAATGTGTGATCACAAGCGACACTACGATGCTACTGGAACGAGTGCTAAACACAGACTGATGTAACATGCGCACATCCGGGACTTCCCCACTCCTCGCCACTCGTTATGTGAAACGTCGCTCGTTAAGCAAGTCATTTTTTTTACAATTTGTTTTGCTCGCTATGCGAATTACTCGTTATGAGAGGTGCTACTGTAGCTTTAACTTCTCTGCCCTGGAACCCACAAGGGCAATGAAATAAAGACAGACCAAGAAACACACGGAGAAGGGAGATAGAAAGTAAAGTTCAAAACATGGGGAGAACATGGGGTAAGCTGCATGGAATAGCGAGGGATAGAACAACCTGGCGTGAGTTGGTTGAGGTCGTATACTCCATTGGGGGATACAAGGCAAAAGAACAATTTCTCTATCTTCTAGATAAGGTCTAGAAATCATGCATACGAACCTACTCTTCATAATCATCTTCTCCCTTCGCCATTAAAAGTGCGGTTGTCGCATTGTGTTTCAGTTTAAGTCAGGCTGCGATATTTGAGTCATTCTTCCCAAGACATCCGATTTCAGCAGAACTTTTTTTGGTCACCTTTAAGCACATAGGGTAGAGAGTCTTTACATAGGCGCCAGGAGGTGGTTGAGTCTTCGACGGCTAAATAATTGTGTAAAAGAATGATAGACTCATCCGTAATTGACATGTTCATTACAAATAATTGCTTATAAATTTCATGTTCTTTAAATACATCATTATATTTACTTGCTATTCATCACAATCTATATTAATAAAAATGTGAATTTTCCGATGTTGTTAGCTAAAAAAAAAAAAGGAAGTCTGGCCAAGATGGCGGCGTAAACAACGTTCGCCGAAAATTGTGACTAAAAGAAGTGTTTATTCCTGGAAAGAATGTTCAATGTGTTAGATTAGTGTAGTTGTTCAGTTGAAGATGAATTCGCGACAGGCCCGGCAAGTCGGCGGAGGATTCAGCGGTTCAAAAAAAAAAATGCCCTAGATGAAAATCGGAGATGTTTTAGAAATAGGGAAAATAGAGGCCAGCAGAAGGTTAAGACCAGGGTAGGGACAATCAGTATATGTGGATGGGGCAATAAAGAAGAACAAGTGATAGAATTAGTGGAGAAATATAATGTTAAAGTATTAGGCTTATCAGAAGTGAGAATGAAAGGACAAGGAATGAAGAAACTACATAAAAATTACCTTTTGATACATTTGGGAGTAGAGGAAATGCAACGTGCAAAGCTTGGAGTAGGATTTCTCATCGATCCCGAAACTGCAAAAAATATACTTGAAGTTAACTACATCTCGGAAAGAATTATAAGTTTGAAATTACAAGTAGGAAATACTTAGGAGGTGTTTTTTCAGATATATGCTCCGTGCAATGGAAATTACAGTGAGGAGGATTTAGATTATTTCTTTGAGGACCTGGATGATGAAATTTGTAAGATAGATAATAACGAGAAACTGATCGTGATGGGTGATTTTAACGGTAAGACAGGACGAGACAGAAGAACATTTACAAGATACCTAGGCAATTATGGAGACAACAGCATTAGAAATGAAAATGGCGAAAGACTGTTGGATATATGTGCACAACATGACCTTGTTATTACCAACACCATTTTTCAACATAGAGCTTCACAAGTTTTTACATGGTATAAATGGAATGATTCAGATACCAAGAGTCAGATTGGTTACATCTTGACGAGAAAAAGAGACTTTCATCAAGTTACAGATGCGAGAGTTATACCAAACTTGAGTTTAGATACAGATCATAAGATGGTGATACTTGACAGAAAAGTCAAGATAAGTTATCAAACAAAAAAGAAATGTAATAAAAGTGACATAATAAAATGGAAAGAACTAGTGTGAGGAAAATAGGCGAGCGTTTCAGCAAAAAATACAGGAAAATTATGAACAGCTTCCACAAAACACTCTTGAGGTAAATACAGAATGGTTGAATTTCAGAGACACCGCTATGAAAATAGCACAAGAAATATGTGGAACTAAAAGGAAAGGTAGCATAGGGCGTAAGCTCTCACCATGGTGGTCTGAAGAAATAAGAAGAATTGTGAGCAGTAAAAAGAAAGCTTATGGCATTTGGCTAAGGAGCAGAACAGAAGAGGATTACATAACATACAGGATAATTAGAAGAGAAGTAAATAGAACTATCAGAAAAGCAAAAAGAGATTCATGGGAAAAGTTTGGAAGCAAGCTGGCTAAAGAAGAAAGAACAGCAGTGAAAAACTACTACAGAAAAATCAAAGGCATGAGAAACAGGAATGAAGAATACAACCCAACAGAAATTATAAATGATGAAGTTGGCCAACCTTTAATAGAATCTACCAAAATTTTAGCAAGGTGGAGTAGTTACTTTGAAGCATTACTTAGCTGCAATAAAAAAGATAAAAGCAGGGAAGAACATAAACGCAACTCGGAACTAACAGCAGAGGAACTAGAACCAGGTATATTATTGAATAAAGTAAAATATGTCATTCGAACCGCCTCTAGACTAAAGGCGACAAGTATTGATGATCTACCAGCTGAGGCCATCAAGGCAGCAGGAGAAACCGGAGCAATATGGTTAAAGAGAATAGTTCAGGTGGCATGGGAAAATCAAGAAACACCATTAGATTGGCAGACTGCTGTCATTGTCCCGCTGTGGAAAAAAAAAAGGAAGTAAGAGGGAATGTACTAATTTCAGAGGAATATCACTTCTCAGTCTCACTGGGAAAATGTATGCTAAGATCATCGAAAAAAGGCTGAGACCATTGATAGAGTATCAACTTTCAGAAGCACAGATGGGCTTTCGACGAAACAGAAGTTGCACAGATGCCATTTATACATTGAGACAACTATCAGAGAGGGCAATAGAACATGATAAGACATGTTTGATGACATTCATAGACCAAGAAAAAGCCTTCGATAGAGTCGACAGGAATATGTTGTGGGAATGTATGGAAAAAAAAGGAATCAGCAATCATCTCATTAATATTTGCAAAAGCCTTTACACAAGTAGTAAATGCTGCATAAGATCAAAGGCAGGGTTGTCAAGAACTTTTATAGTGAACTCTGGTGTGGGTCAGGGCTGTGTAATATCGCCGCTTCTTTTTATAACATGCATGGATACCATATGTAGAAAAACGAACTTTAATCATGAAGAAGATATTACAGAATTACTTTTCGCCGACGACCAGGTACTCATAGCAGAAAATACGGAATGCCTACAGAACCACCTAAATCAAATTAGTAACAAAGGGGAGGATTATAATATGAAAATAAACACTACGAAGACAGAGACAATGATGATAGGAAGACATAAAGACAATTTAGAAATTAAATTAAAAAACAATACCCTGAGACAAACAGAGGAATTTAAGTATTTGGGAGCAATGTTTACAACTGACGGAAAACTGGACAGAGAAATTAGCTCCATATGTGCCAAAGCTAATCAAGTAATGGGTCAACTATCTCCCCTGTTGACACACAAGCAGATACCTCGGAGTACTAAAGTGAATCTTATCAGAACTATTTTTTGGCCAACACTATGCTATCAATGCCAAACGTGGACACTTACATCCTTCAATGAACGTAAAATTGTGACAACAGAGATGAAATGCCTTAAAAGAGCTGCAGGAGTTTCAAGGAAAAACAGAATACGAAATCATGAAATCAGACGAATGCTAGGAATAAAGCCAGTCTTACAGGTCATCAAAGAACAACAAATGAAGTTGTTTGGACACCTAACAAGAATGTCCTGGTACTATCCGCCACAGCGAGCCACACTAAAACGTTACAACGGGTATAGAGCGAGTGGAAGACCTCGGAAAATATGGAGTGATGGCATTAAGAACAGCCTTACAGAAATGAACATCAGTCTTAATAGTGCTCTTGACAGAGCCCATCAACGAACATTACATCTCCCCCCGACACTTCGATGAGGTACAAGGTGGAAGAGAAGAAGAAGAAAAAGAAGTTAGCTAAAAACTCGGAAACTACTGAACCGATTGCTTTCAAATTTGCACACAACGTTGCCTTTGACTCCAAGGGTGAGTTTTTGTCACAAAATCGCACAAACCACGAACTACGTAGCTCCAGCAACGGTCAGATCATTATTTGTTTCGTTGCCGGCCCGGATTTGTTTTTAATCATTTGGCCACCTTTGACTGTGAAACACCGAACTTCACATTATTATTATATACTTTCATTTCTACCAAATGATTGAGTGTTTAGTAGCGTAGTTAGTTATAAAGATTTTGATTTTTACTGGGGTGATAGGGGTTCGATTCCCCGCAGGGTAATATAATTTTTTTTTTCGGCCCCTAACTGGGTGGCTGCCACGTTTTGTTGTGGTTTATAGCTAGGCTGCAATATCTAGGCTTCTTTTCTGTTCGATTTTGTGGTTTACAGCTAGCCTCCGATAGCGGCGACGTGATGCTCAATGTTCATGGCATGGGTAATATTCGTTCGCCCTTGTGGTTTACAGCTAGGCTACGATATCTGACCTAAAGTCTTCAGTCTTCGGTAGTAGAGTTGTAAGTATTCCACCTTTCACGCGAATGACTGGTGTTCGATTCCCGGCTGGGTGCTAATTTTTCTTTTTCCCCTTAGGGGCGATTAGCACGTTGTGTTGTGGTTTACAGCTAAGTTGCGACATGTGCGCCTTACGCCCAAAGACATCCGATTTCAGTACAGTCCTAATTAGCCTCCCCCCCCCCCCCGACGCTTCACTTGATCAGATAATATTCGTTGATGACAGACACTGTTAACTAAGAAGGCTTACGGTCCAGTTTGGTTTGGGTCGACACGGATGCCAAGGTTAGTTAAACATCGTCCCTTCGGAGAGGGAGATATGACGAGTGCGGGTTTATATTTCCGCTATTTGTGAGTAAATTGTACTTTTTTTTTTAAACCACGGAATATTACTGTAGGTTCTGCAACTGGTTAGGTGATGAAGTTTTATGTCAGGGACACACTTAAACTAAACAGTCCGTAGCGACAGCATGCGGCGCCAACTCCTCTGGCTACAACGACCTGTACAGACAGTAATGACCGTTTTGTGTTGTTGTTGTTGTTGTGACGGTGGTGGTGGTAGTGGTAGCAGTAGTACTGGTACTCGATGGGTGATGTGGTAGTTGTTACACCGGCCACATGTACTTCTCAGTACAGATTAATGCTACCCATTTTTGTCTGGGTGGACACGGATGCCAAGCTCATTTTAACACGAATATTTCGTCCAGGCACTGACTATCCCCATACTTCGTAGAGGATGATATGATTGTCACAGGAAGGGGGGGGGGCGGGTTGATGCCAGACACTGTTAACTGAGAGAGCTTAAATTATTATTTTTACGTTCTCATTTCTTAACTATTTTTATTTTAACAATGTCTCCACGTGATAGTTGTTAAATCATTCTGAGAGGGAGATATGATTGGGTAAGGGGGGGGGGGGGGAATTATGACAGACACTGTTAGCTCAGAGAGCTTATAACTTTATTTTACAGTTCTCATTTCTTACATATTTATATTTTAATACCTCTTCCTCAGCTATTTTCATTTTCAGTTAGAGGTAAAGCAGTCAGCTTTACTTTTACCTGTTTATACACAACAGATGCTTTAGCCTCGATAAACAAATAATATTTTTTTTCTCTCTCTAACAGTACACTTTATTCGACCACTAATATCGACATTCACTGATATGTTGCGTGTTCTACAGTTGGCATATCAGACTATCTCTGTAGCTGTGCATTGACTGTCAGGCGATGACTTTCCCATACTTCGTTGAGGATGATATGATTGTCACACACAAAAAAAAAAAGGGGGGGGGGGTGTTGAAGGGGGTTTGATGCCAGACACTGTTAACTGAGAGAGCTTAAAACATTATTTTACAGTTCTCATTCCTAATTATTTATATTTTAACAATGTCGCCACATAATAATGTTTCAATCATTCGGAGAGGGAGATATAATTGGACAGATGCTTGAGTCCTTGGTAGCGTAGTTGTATATTTTGCGTGTTACGCGGGTGACTGGCGATCATTGCCCCGCTGGGTGATTAAATATTTTTTTGTTGCCCTTAACTAAGCTGCTGGTACGTTGTGTTGTCGTTTACAGATAGGCTGCGATATCTACGTCTTTTCCCGCTAGGTTTGGTGTTTTACAGCTAGCGGCAACGTTAATCTTCGTTCGCTATTGAGAGAGCGGTTGGCACGTTGTGTTTACAGCTAGGCTGCGATATTGGACCCAAACTCTTCGGTCTTAGGTAGTATAGCTGTACGTATTCCGCCCTTCACGTGGTTGACCGGTGTTCGATTACCCACTGTGAGCTAATTTTTCTTTTTCCCTCAAGAGGGCTGTTGGCATGTTGTGTTGTGGTTTGCAGCTAGGTTGCGATATCTGCACCTTTCGCCCAAAGATATCCTATTTCAGTAAAGTCCCATTTATCCTCCCCGCGACGATTCACTCAATCATAAACTATTCGTTGATGACATAAGCTGTTAACTAAGACTGCTAACAGTTCAGTTTACTTTGGGTGGACACGGATGCCAAGGTCATTTAACATTCGTCCCATCGGAGAGGGGGAGATGACGGGTGGGGTTTTTTTATTTCTGCTAATTGTGAGTATAGAACGGACTATTACTGTGGGTTCAATCACTGGTTAGGTGATGAGTTTTTTTTTTTCCTTTTTCTTTGTTGGGAGCTCAATTACACTAGACAGTCCGTGGCGACATCATGCATCGCTAACTCCTCTGGCTACACCGACCTGCACAGACAGTAGGGACTGTTTTTTGTTTTCGTTCTGAAGGTAGTGGTGGTAGTGGTTGCAGTAGAACTGGTACTGGATGGGTGACGTGGTAGCTGTTACACTTGGCGCAT
Organism: Candidula unifasciata; assembly: GCA_905116865.2. Taxonomy (NCBI): domain Eukaryota; kingdom Metazoa; phylum Mollusca; class Gastropoda; order Stylommatophora; family Geomitridae; genus Candidula; species Candidula unifasciata. Next base: position 47,911 of record CAJHNH020002389.1, on the reverse strand, counting down.
TTACTTCTCAGTACACATTATTGCTATTCATTGTTCTCTGGGGGACACGGATGCACAGCTCAATTTAGTTACAATATTTCGTCAGATGATGGCTTTCTCATCCTTCTGCGAGGATGATATGATTAGTGTGTGTATGGGGGAAAGGGGGAGCGGGTGATGGCAGACACTGTTAACTGAGAGAGCTTGAAACATTTTTTTGAAGTTCTCATTTCTTAACTATTTCTATTTTAATAATTTCGCCAAGTGATGATTTTTTATTCCTTCGCAGAGGGATATATTATTTGGGGGAAAAAAAAGGGGGGGGGGGTATGCCAGACACTGTTAGCTGAGAGTGCTTAAAGCATTATTTTCAAGTTCTCATTTTTTCTCAACTATTTCTATTTTACTAATTTCGCCAGGGATGATTTTTCAATCCTTCAGAGAGGTAGATATGACTGGGTGGATGGGAGAGGGAAGGGGGGAGTGGGGGGGGGGGGGGGTGAGGGTTATGACAGACACTGTTAGCTGAGAGCTTCTTTCTTTCTTTTCCATTTCACTATTCTGAGCCACAGCAACGCGTGGCCGGGCACAGCTAGTATTACTAATAAGAATAAAAACAAAAAATAATGTGCTGAATGGCAAAAATATATTAAAAGTCGTCCCAATGTGGGATGCAATTTTGCGTTATTTGAAGCACCACCCTGGCCTTGAGGGGGCCCTGAATATAGCCGGGCCATAAACAGCTGAAAGGGGTTTGTAGGGACCTCTCCACTGGTGATCCTCATCCGCATGGTGACACTTTGTGTTACCGGGTGGTAATCGCTTGTGTGATGTCCCGGTGGAGTACAACGAGAGAGAGAGAGAGAGAGAGAGAGAGAGAGAGAGAGAGAGAGAGAGAGAGAGAGAGAGAGAGAGAAGAAGAAAGAAAGAGAGAGAGAGAGAGAGAGAGAGAGAGAGAGAGAGAGAGAGAGAGAGAGAGAGAGAGAGAGAGAGAGAGAGAGAGAGGCAAATAAATATAAAGGAAATAAAAGAAAATGTATGAACACATACTTTAAATGATAACTTCTGTACAAAATTATTAGGTCAGGGATTGAAGGGGTGTGGGGGAGGGGGGGGGGCTGAGCGACCCCACTCTTCTTTGGGGGAGAAAGGGGACACTTCAATACATGAGCGCCCGCTCCCCAATCCAATTATTTGCCTAGAACATTTGTAATAGTGTGAGGACGGTGTGGTCGGTGGTGTCCCCAATGTTTCCTACCTAATGGTAGTGAGGACGGTGTGGTCGGTGGTGTCCCCAATGTTTCCTACCTAATGGTAGTGAGGACGGTGTGGTCGGTGGTGTCCCCAATGTTTCCTACCTAATGGTAGTGAGGACGGTGTGGTCGGTGGTGTCCCCAATGTTTCCTACCTAATGGTAGTGAGGACGGTGTGGTCGGTGGTGTCCCCAATGTTTCCTACCTAATGGTAGTGAGGGACGGTGTGGTCGGTGTGTTCCCAATGTTTCCTACCTAATGGTAGTGAGGACGGTGTGGTCTGTGGTGTCCCCAATGTTTCCTACCTAATGGTAGTGAGGACGGTGTGGTCGGTGGTGTCCCCAATGTTTCCTACCTAATGGTAGTGGGGAAAGGGGGGTGGTGCTCTGAAGGCGGTCTGAGCCCCACTCAGTTGTTACTAAGCGGTGTGGAGAGCGTAGTTGTGTGGGGGGGGGGGGGGGTGGAGGTAGGGGAAAAGGGGTGGGGGCTTAACAAAATTTTTAACAAAATTTTACAGCAACAATTTTCAAAAGAAGATTGTTCCAAAATATTTCGGAGGGAACAATCCCTGCTAGGATATATGTGTAGACATGCCTGACGAGATGTAGCGACACTTACCAGTCAATAATATATTGTGTAATACATTGTTTGAAACACAAAAAATCAGTCGTCCTTTATGATCTCACGTATTGTAGACTATGACTTGTGATGTGAGATAGGTTGTGCCTTCCAAGATAAATTTCAAAAAAATTAAATTGCACTAATGTGAATGATGCTAGACTGGCACTATGACCTTTTCAGGAGAAACACAAATCCTATCTCACTTGGCAATTGAGCCCAGGAGGGGCGCCATCATAAAAAACATATTGAAGGGCAAGGGGCAAAGTGCTCTTTTTATGTTCTGGTGGTGGGGACCTGGGGCAAGTCTATATTCTGATGACTGTACTTACTTCGGCCTATTTCCCTTTTTGTGTAATTTGTTGTTGTTGTTGATTGTGACTGCATTTTATACACATGACATGCTTCCCATTTTTTACAGAACGAGAAACTATAACACTGACTGAACGATTGTGCGCTCTCCCATCTACTAACTAAAGTTGCGACCAGCCCTGCTAGCTAATTCAAGTATCATATCCTGGACAAATCCGAGATACCCCATTCATCCTCCATATCATTAGAAATTAGGACATCCACAACTACTACAATATGTGCGTTGTAGTCCGGAAGGGAGTGGGGGTTGCGAAGGAAAATGGGGGAAGGGGGGGGGGTGGGGTTAAAAGTACTGAATGACATTAAGCTTGTGTACATATCTTTTACACAATACAATCAATTTTCAACGTAAAATATTACATTGTTGAATGTTCTTCAGAGGCTGGATGATATTCTTTGCCTAGCGGGGACTGAGTTCCGCCCGGAGATCCATTTATGGCACAACCACGGAGAAGAGACTTTATCCTATTTATTATGAAAGGTCAGAGAGGTGAAAATTGGCAAACTCCACAACTTCCTCAAAGCGTCATGTTTCTTGGATAACAAGAATTTAAATGGTTAACTGTTGTTGAGAGGAATGAGGTGTGCTTTCAAGAAACCTCCCAAGACATCCGGCAGAGGACTGCAGCTGTGTCCGCAAGAACAACAAGATAAAACATTCATGTACACGACGTGTGAATTATTTAGTACGAAGATATAGCTGAAACAGCCCGAAAACAGGATCGGCAGTCTTTGGTCTTTGGATCGAGCCGATTTTGTTAATACAGAGAGAGAGAGAGAGAGAGAGAGAGAGAGAGAGAGAGAGAGAGAGAGAGAGAGAGAGAGAGAGAGAGAGAGGACAATGATTGGATTTTTGAGGCTAGTTGGTCCACATCGATGTGAAGCATAAGAGAATAGTGTGTAAAGATTGGGACATCCAGGCTCACCCCTAACACACAATAGGTCTTGTCAATAAATATAAGGAAGCTATTAGAGAAAATAGGTGAAAAAAACATGTGTAAAGTATTGAGACACCCAGGCTCCGTGGCTAAGGCCCTGACTCGTAACACACAATAGGTCGTTGTCAATAAATGGTATGGACGTCGCACACTAAATTACCAGGATGGGCTGCAGAAGTAAAGACAGCCGGCGTAAACCACATTACCCACAGAGTGGATGGTCTGTAAAAATATGGGACGCTCTTGCCCATATGGGGGAAAGGGGTGAAAAGGGAACTTTGACTAACTACTGGACGTTTCCGGAGTGCTGGGAGTAAAAAGCAAATCATAACTCACAAATCACAGCACAAGAGATCAACCGAGGACACATCTTTGATGCTAAATATTACCCCCCCAAAAAAAAATGTAGAAACCTGCGTTCTGTCTAAATTTGTTCACGTTTGAGATGCATTGAATAAAATGCAAAACATTTAAGAAGAAAGGAAGAAAGATTAATGATAATAATTAATTATAATAATTTTAATGATAATAATAATAATAAGAAGAAGAATGGGGAGGAGGAGGAATAGAAAAATGTGGAACATAATAGAACATATAGTAAAACATCGTATCTTGTGCCATTTCAAGTCTCCTTTTGTTCCTCGTTGTGTGCGTCGTATAACTACATAGAAGCTTCTTTTACCATCTATCTACACGAGGTCTTGTAAGCAGAAAGGTCACTTCAAAGAGATTCCCACCAACGCCACGTCAAAGCACAGACATAGCAACTGCCGAAGCAGGCATACCTGTCTGTGATTTATGCAGACAAATCCACCTTCTGAGAAATCCCATAAGTCAGTTCAACAGAACCGACTCTGGTGCTCCGGGAAATTCATAGTAATTCCCAGCAGATTCCTTCTAAGAGTCGCTTGGATTGGCTACCACAAGGGAAACCCAATGTCAGTACGTAGGGGGATTTCAAGACAGAGACGAGGACGTTAAAGAAGCTCTTGGGGCAGATCAAGTAATAGATGAAACACTACTGGGCCCGCTAGATGTCTACAGAAACTTGTTAACAGTTTATATCCCGGGCATATGTTATTGTGTGCGGGTCTTTGGTTAAGAGGTTAGTAACTGTCTTTAACGTCACTCTTGCAGGAGAATCAAGTTTTAGGGTTCGACAATCGAGTTCGATGGTTGGTTTTAAAAGAACCATTCTCCTGGTTTTTGGACAATAATACGAGTCACCCATGTGGAAGAGATTTCTGCCTCAGCATGTGATATTTTCAACGACAGACCTGGACAGTTAACAACCTTTATCGTGGAGACAGCAACAAGGGAAAATATGTTACTATGCATGTCAACCCTTGGACAACAGACATTCACCAAATTAATGGAGACGATTGTCGAAAGAATCAAATGGGAGAATGGGGGTTAAATAAGTATTCACACAGAGTAAAAGGGACATTTTTGGACCACTGGCGCATTAGATCCATATTTTAATGTTCAACATCTGAACTGGTTGGAATGTATGGTCAGCATCACACCTGCCAACTTTGCTTTCTGCGACATTTCCCATTAAAAATATTACACTGAGAGCTGAGGTCAAATATACCAATCTTTCTCTTTGAGAATTGGACATCTAGATAATTCTACAGACACATACAAAGCTGAACATTCTGAACAAGATCCCACATTAAGATGAAAATGAAGATGATTCAGTCCAGCATAGATTAAGTTTGATCAGACCTAAAAAGGTAACAGTGACCAGTCGAAGCCTAGAACAAGGGGAAGACATAGTTGGTATATAGCATTGACCAGTCGAAGCCTAGAACAAGGAGAAGACATAGTTGGAATATAGCAGTGACCAGTCGAAGCCTAGAACAAGGGGAAGACATAGTTGGAAAATAGCAGTGACCAGTCGAAGCCTAGAACAACCTGAAGACATAGTTGGAAAATAGCGGTGACCAACTGAAGCCATCAAGGAAGATTGGCTAATAAACAGCATCCTTCCTCGAAAGCTGAAATATTTTGGTCATATCAAGCGCCACGACGGATTGAAAAAAAAGTATAGCAGAAGGCATGGTACCAGGAAGGAGGAGCAGGGGCCGACCGACACGAAGATGGGCACAGGATATAAGTGACTACTTGAGTATGAAAGTACATGAGGCGGGAGAACTGGCAATCGACCGAGTTTCTTACCGGCAGACTGTGATGAGAGCGACGTTCTGCGAAGGACCTGCTACATGATGATGAGTTAGCCATTGCTTTCTCTACGGTCAGTCCTAGAACAATGTCGCTGTCGAAACCAACGCAAGACAAATTGTCTGCAGCTGGGATCGAATCCGGCACCCCGACATTACGAGGCTTGTTGGCTACTCAGACGCCGACACACACACACACCCACACACACCTAGGCATATATATATATATATATATATATATATATATATATATATATATATATATATGCGCAAAAGACTATTTACTTACCAAATGAAATAGATCAGGCATAAGTCAACTTAATAACGGAGAGAAAAGAACACACACACACGTATATATATATACGTATGAGGACTATACTATATATATAGAGGATAACATATATATATATATATATAAATAATATATATATATATATATATATATATATATATATATTATATATATACGTATGAGACTATTTTATATATATATATATATAATGAGAGAGATCACATATATAATATATATATCTACTTATTACGGAGAGAAAAAATGAATATATAAGTCTACGTAATAAGGACTATTGACTAACCAACACACACTGAAATAGATCACGCATAAGTATATATAATAACGGAGAGAAAATATATAACATACACACACAAGTGTGTGTGTGTTCACACACTTATATATATATATATATATATATATATATATATATATATATATATATATATATATATATACGTATGAGACTATTGACTAACCAAATGAGAGAGATCACATATGAGTTACTTATTAACGATGAGAAAAGAAAAAACACACAGAGAGAGATAGAGATAGAGAGAGAGAGAGAGAGAGAGAGAGAGAGAGAGAGAGAGAGAGAGAGAGAGAGAGAGATAATGGCGAAGGTTGAAGGTTATACAAATACAAACGAAAAGATGAGAATTGGTTATATACGTAAAAGATAGCAAAGGAGTTTGGAAAAAAAAAAAAAAAAAACACGACAGACACAGGCAAGGAGAAATAAAGACGTCATTGAGCTGGCATTTGTATATAACCAGTAATTGACAAGTGAAAACGTTTGCCATACATGTTTGAGATTTGAACACTTCTGTTGAAGAGAATTTAGATTTAAGTTCCACTATCCGCCACGTGTCAGTGAGAAAGCTGCTGGTTACCTAACAACAAAGAGAGAACGTTTCAGTGACACATGCCCCCAGTAGAGGGCACAAATAGCGCACAATCTAAGTGGAACGAATTGGAAGATAACAAAACTCAGAGACCCTTTTTTTGTGTGCTACGGAGACTTAATTTTTCTGGCATCGCTGACTAAGGGGCGGAGCTTAATGGGACAATGTGAAGATTTATTGGTGATGAACGTGACGGGACCATTCGTGTCAGCCAATGAGAATTAGGACAGATTGTGGAATTTCAAGAGCACGGAAGAAGATAATTTTGTCGACGCCCTGGTGGAATTCCAGCAAGCGATGACGGTAATAAACCAGAACGGGAACTATGGGTGGAACCATCAGCGATGTTCACACCCCTAGGGGGCCGAGCGTGGAACGAATTTGCCTCTCGCCAAGTGGTGAAAATTATGGGATAACGCTGCAGGCTCTGAACAGGTTGATGAGGTGACGGAACCGAGGAATGAGAACAGTCTAGGTGTAAAAAAACGAAAAGAACGAGGCACGTTCCGTGGAAGTCAATTTTCCATGCATGGCCGATGAGTGCATGAGAGAGCGGCAATCCTAAATTTCAGCACTATGTGGCTTTTGTCAACCGTAGCCCAGGATTGAGACAGCTTCTGAACGTGCTCAAAATTAAATGTTTCCGGAGAGCCGGAGCGGAAAACTCTGCAATCTTCCATTCAGTGTTTTTACAAACGTTGACGATAATCCGTTCTGTTCTAGGAGATTTCACAGTTCCATTGTTCTGGTCGCTGCAACTGATACACCCGACTGATATTTGCAGTTAAAGCTGCCAGTGGAGCGAGCAAGTTTTTCTGGTAACACTTAGCACTTGAAATAATATTTTCTTTGATTTGTGTTTTTTACTATAAGTTGTTTATTTAGCAAATCATTTTTTGCTTAGGCTGTGAATACATTAGTTATTATTTATTTTATTAAACTTTGATATGCATCACTAATGTTGTTTCTAACAACTTTATTTGTTAGTCATTGCTTGTACCCGTGGGTTAGATGATGTCCGCTTAGTTGTGAGCAAAGACACAAGCGCCGTACAATCAAGAAAGCAATGGCAAACTACTACACGTGAATAACTGTCTAGTGAAACAGCAAACAACTTCTAAACGCTGGGCTTCTTTGCCGGGTCCTATTGCGAGTAAATTAAAACGAAAAGTATTTGCCAACAGTCTTAAATAATATTACCCCGTGCTTAATTAACAGTTATACTTTGTCTGTTCTGTCTTTTGGTATGTTATGTTATACATCAGCGTCTGTTTACATCGGCTGTATGGTTCTAGACTTATGTTTGTATAATTTAGTCGGCACTAGATGAGTGATGAGCAGATGATCTAGTTACAACAGTTAGTATGTTCTCTCTTTAGGTAACGAGTTTCTTACAATCGACGTCTCTATACATAGAGCCTTTCGGTAAGCTTTTTAAAGTAGGTGGTAAATATATGACTTGCTACGTTCCAAGTGCCAGGATTTCGCACTTTCTAGAGTATGCGCTATATAAAGATAAAGAATGAGGAGGATAGGAAGAAGAAGAAGGAGAAGAAGAAAGATAAAAAAGAAAGAAAGAAAGAAAGAAAGAAAGAAAGAAAGAAAGAAAGAAACGAAAGAAAGAAAGAAAGAAAGAAAAGAAAGAAAGAAAGAAAAGAAAGAAAGAAAAAAGAAAGAAAGAAAGAAAAGAAAGAAAGAAAGAAAGAAAGAAAGAAAGAAAGAAAGAAAGAAAAGAAAAAGAAAGAAAGAAAGAAAGAAAGAAAGAAAGAAAAAAAAAAAGAAAGAAAGAAAGAAAGAAAGAAAGAAAGAAAGAAAAAGAAAGAAAGAAAGAAAGAAAGAAAAAGAAACAAAGAAAGAAAGAAAGAAAGAAAGAAAGAAAGAAAGAAAGAAAGAAAGAAAGAAAGAAAGAAAGAAAGAAAGAAAGAAAGAAAGAAAGAAAGAAAGAAAGAAACGAACAAAGAAACAAAGGAACTAAAGATTAAAAAGAGAATACTTTTTAATAAGGCGTTAATCATCTTCATTTGCCCAGTTTACGGTACCTGCGCCAGATGACACTTTCGAATTAAAACATTGCCTTAAATACAGTCTTAACCACATCAACAAAGAAAACTGGTTTAGAAAGGTTTAGCCATGTGACATGTACTTGAACTAACAGTTGTGACAAGCGAAAACATTACAAAATAAAACATGCATTGAGACTACCAACAGTTTAACACGGCAATTATATGGCTGCAAAAGGGATAAATGTGAAAACAATAAGTAAACAGGAACATAACAAAGACCAAAATCTGTTTCAACAATGTCAGAAACATAAAAATCCAGAGAGTACGTGGTCATGTAGCAGGTCCTTTGCAGAACGTCGCTCTCATCTTGGTCTGCCTGAAAGAAACTCGGTCTCTTGCCAGCTGAGCTCTCTTTTCTCGTGAACTTTTATATTCCAGGCATCATGTACATCTTGTGCCCAACTTTGTGTTGGTCGGCCCCTGCCTCTCCCCTATTATTTTCAAATCCGCCATGGCGCTTGATATGAGCAAAATATTTCAGTTTCCGAGACAAGAATCTATTTGTTAGCCAATCTTCCTTGATGTTCATATTTTTTTTAAATTTTAGCATTTCTTCTCTTCCTCGTCTATTGTATTCTGAGAATCTTTCTAAAGCATTTCTGCTCAAAAGACACTATTTTCTTTCTTAAAGACTGAATGATAGCCTAAGACTCACATCTGTATATTACTACAGAAAAGATGCATGCTCTCAAAATTTTAGTTTGGATTTCTTTGCTGGTGCTTAACCATAGACTTTTAAGACTGTTTAAACTTTGCATTGCTATTGCCATCCTGCTTTTGATTTCTGTCAAACTGTCTCCATTGCTATTTATTATAGAGTCTAGATATTCAAAGTTTGTGACATTTTCAATTTCGTCATCATTTACTTTTTTTGCGGGGGGGGGGGGGGGGGGGGCGTTACAGCCAGTTTTATCTGTGGATATTATTTCCGTTTTCTTTGAATATCCAGAGATACAAACATATAATTTTCAAATGATACGTACACTAAACCCTACCACTGGACAAGGCACAAGATAGTAAAAACTCATAAGATGTCCTTTTAGATGCGGATGTATAGCGGAATAGATGGGCTCTAACGGACAAATACAATCATATATTTCGGAGAATCGGAATAAAAACATTGTTTATGAAAAAAAAAAAAAAAAAGATAAGTGTTACACTGCGGCCTGATTAAAAAAACAATAATACTAATAAAAGAACATATATTGATAACAAAATTTGAACGCCGATGAGCAAAAGGCAGTCAGCGATACAAGTGGCAGGATAATATCTGTGTGTTGACTAACAGCATTCTAAAAGGCGAAACACAGAGAGTGGTGGAGATCTATTACAGCCAACTTGAATTGTGAAGACTGATTAACTTTTTATCATTTATATATAGAGTGATCAAACGTCTTTTTGTCACCGGGACTGTCGTCCTGTCGGAATGTCATCCTGTCTGCCTGTCGGCCTATCGTCCTGTCTGCCTGTCAGCCCATCGTCCTGTCTGCCTGTCGCCCTGTCGGAATGTCATCCTGTCTGCCTGTCGGCCTATCGTCCTGTCTGCCTGTCGGCCCATCGTCCTGTCTCCCTGTCGTCCTGTCGGAATGTCATCCTAACTGCCTGTCGGCCTATCGTCCTGTCTGCCTGTCGGCCTATCGTCCTATCTGCCTGTCTGCCTGTCGGCAGTTAGAAAGCTTCATGTTCCGTTTTATAAAGCTCTATAAACAGAACATACAATTATAGTTCTTTTTGATGACATTTTTAGGAGTCATAGTTTTAGCTACTTAAAAATAATAACAACCATAATAATACATTCAAAAATAATGATTTTCATGGGGGGTGGGGGGGGGGGGGTTAAACTGAATTGCTAGGGAAAGATAAAAAAAAGAGAAAAGAAGATAGAGCAGAGAAGAGATGAAGAGGCAAGAGAAGAAAGGAGAAAAGAGAGAGAGAGAGAGAGAGAGAAAAGATGGGGGGGGGGGGGGCGCTTCAGTTTATATGTTCTGTTTATATGTTATGTTATGATGTTCCGTTTTCAGCCCAAACATTATTTTGATGTTCCGTTTTCAGTCTCTGGGTAAAAATATCGGACGCCCGTGTGTATTGTTGCGCCTGTATAAAAATCCATTGGCAGTTGGAAATCGAAAAAGAGTTGAAAACCTACCCAAAGTATTTCATGATCTTCGCCAGTGCTAATGAGTTCGTGCACTGCGCTAAGATTCTTTAGACTTAGGCTTGAGTTAGAAGTAGAACGGAGCACTTATGAGTTATACCCATGTGGAGTGATGTTGAGCCGTTAAATAAACCATATAAACCATATTATGAGAAAAAAGTTACACATTTTAAAATAAAGAAACTGCGTTAATAAACTAGAGCTGCTGAAGCTAGAGCTCAGGATAAATACACAGAAGCCTATAAGGAAGTTAGGAGGTGTGTAAGGGCAGATAAAGTGAAATATTCTTTAATTCTAATATCAAATCATTACTTTTGTGTGGAGAGGAAACTTGGATTCTTTAAGCATATAGAACAACTAAGGTAATTACTTTTAACTACAGACATTCATTAACTGGCGCCTGCGCAGAATGGAGGGAATTAAATGGTATGATAGAATAACTAATGTAGAGCTTTAGGAGAGAACTAAACAAGCTCCAGTGGACCAAGAGGTGAGGAAGAGACGCTCTGACAAAACCGGAGAACTATGTAACTAGAATGTCTTTGCACTGGAACCCACAGAGGCATAGGAATAAAGGAAGGCCAAAAAAAAAAAAAAAACGGAGAAGGGGGCTGGAGAAGGAAGTTAGAAAGATGGGGAGGACATGGGAAAAGCTGCATGCGATAGCAAAGGAAATAACGACTTGGCGTGAGTTGGTTGAGGGCCTATGCTTCACTGGGGGCTAGAAAGGCAGAAGAAGTAGAAGAGCTGCGTCAATAAATAAGCTGTAAATACAAAACTGTGAGGAGAATGTGACAGAGAACAACCAGACAGAAACGGACAGGATTAAAGAACTATGCACTTGTTCAACAAGTGAAAGACAGAGAAACATGCTGGGTTTTGTGTTCTACTGCTTCCACCCATACACCTTCACGACCCTTACTGGTCAAGGGTCATGTTATATTATTATATTACTCTGTACTTTAGACCAGTTGAAGCTCATGAGTGATGTGACGGCGTGTGATGTACACAACATCACACTGACCACCTTTACTTCCCAGGACATCACCTTTGACGCTGGGTCGATCTCAGAGACGAGGTCAATTAAAAAAAATTCTTACTTAATCTGAAGTAAAACCGAAAACTTTCGGCACAGTAAGTGGGCGTCTGCGTTATGGTACCCAACTGGAAGCCAAGGATAAATCAGTTTTAAAATCCCACCCGATAAGGATTTGAACTAAAAAAAACGTCGCAATGCTAGGCCACTGTGCTACTGTATTCCACAAGATGAAATAAAATAGTAGTAGTAGTAGAAGAAGAAGAAGAAGAAGAAGAAGAAGAAGAAGAAGAAGAAGAAGAAGAAGAAGAAGAAGAAGAAGAAGAAGAAGAAGAAGAAGAAGAAGAAGAAGAAGAAGAAGAAGAAGAAGAAGAAGAAGAAGAAGAAGAAGAAGAAGACGGCGTTGAGGATAATGGAGACAACAAGCATGAATAATAATAATATCAACAGAAATAACAATAAATAATAATAATAGTAATAATAATAATGTGTCTGCTAATTTATTGTGACCTACAATGAATAGTTTATTTGGCGGCCAAGTTGGACGATGTTTTTCTCCATCAGTTGGAATAACGAAATAATAATAATCCACCGCGAGCCACGTTTATTCTAATGTTACCACAGAAACTTGTCATTGATCATAGTGCCTACACTTACAATTGACGTCAACATGTAAGTAAAAAAATGTAAACGAACCCTGTTGATGCCAGTGGCAAATCGGGCATATGATGCTAGCCCCAATTTGTTGCAGACCAATCGGCACGGGGTTAGCGATGTGGTCAGCTTCCCGTCGACCACCTTCTCGTGATATTTCTAGTGCCCATTTTCGCCATAGGAATAAATGTAAATGTTTATGTATTAAAGCGTGTAATTATAGAAGCAGCACAGCGATATGCTTACCTGACAACAAGGACTACACATTACTTTGTGGTCTCAATGTAGCTGTGAAACTATTGAACGAAGTTTCTAGGACGGCTTGTAGGTTGATGAATAATGGTTATGGGAGTAATCAGGTCTCAATCTCTACAGCCTTCCCGCGTGGGTTCCGGGTGCCCATTGTATGAAGAAAGACAAAAGAATAGACCTATTCCCGCCTAACAAGCATGTCGTAAGAGTCCACTAATTAGAGATGTTGACTTTGAAGTCTGAGTGTTTCTGCAAGAGGGGCGTCGAACAACAGTCTGCATACAAATAAGCTAGATATGTGAAACAGATGTGCACGCAAAACAAGACTCAAGTTCAGAACTGGATTAAAAAAAAAAATTTCTACCAGAGTTTAAGGGGAAATAAGGATAAGATTTCCATCCGAATGTTGGCTCTTTGTGTTATCGGGTTTCATCTTTCAAGCTGCAGCCCTGGAAGGAAAATAAATAAATAAATAAATAAATGAAACATTTATATAACTGTACTTGTATTCATGTCTGACATTATGTGTCTATTCATTTTCAGGATGGTATCCTCGGCCATGTATCTGCCACATTGTCAGTGTAGAATTGAATAGTTCAATCCAAATACAGCAAAGAAACAGAAAAGAGTTGCCGTTGAAAAAATGATAAATGTCACAGACATTTTGACATTTGGTTAACGTGTGGGATTTCTGTTTATAAACCGTGTTTTTCTTCAGTATTGTGCCATTATCTCAAACATATAATCGGTTACAATACTCGATGCAGATATATCGAGAGATTACTTTTACTACACTTAGAACGAGATTATATTTTCTACGCTGGGAAAGTCACCATCAGTTCAACTGCGTCAACACCAACAGTCAAAGTTCATTCGGGGACTCCACTGTTATTTCCTGATGAGTTGATGTTTGCCACAAACTTCTGTCTAGACGACTTAATAATAAACGCAATCCACAAGACTCCTTAATCAATGTTAGATAGCGACTTTGTTTGAACCTATATCTAACGTACGCAGCAAATACTGGAGTCGGGAATTTCAGAATGTTAGTAACTGGGCAAATCAATCTATGGCTCAATGTAGCGAATAAATACATTCTCTAACTAGGGAGCTTGTGCTAACAAACATTCAAACAAGCAAACAAAAATATAGTATATCTGTCCAGATACAGCCTATAAATATTAACTCAGCAGGCTACGAGTAATTAGCTAATTATTAAGTCATAAGGCTCTGTAGGTGAAACCGGATGGCGTTAACTAGCCAGCACAGTACATCACCATATCTATATAGCGCTGCCCAGTGCATTAATTTAAAATCTCAGTACAAAGTACTGTAGAGTTAAAAACGCAAATCGTTAACTAGTGAACTCAGTAAATAAAGCTATCTACCTAACTAAGGCATTTCGTTACAAAATTTCCCTAAATACACGAGGCCAGCTAGCGAACTGAAGACATCGCCTCATCCAACGAAATCAACGCTATATCCAATAAACACATCTTAGTCAAAGAAGCCAACACTCAGTGCTATTTTGCTGAATCCAACACACAAGTAAATACGAAGCAAACCCACGAAGTATTGCTTTCAAACTCAACAGTCATCAGCTTAGTCAATCAACACTTTTTCTGCGCTATTGAAACCAACCTGCCACCCAAAACTCTGCTCATATCACAATCAGCAAGTTAAAGTTGAAAAGCAAACATTGCTATCCAGCCAACTCAGTCATCGCACAAGTCAATCAACAGTTTGTTGTCTGCGCTATTGAAACCAACCTGCCACCCAAAACTCTGCTCATATCACAATCAGCAAGTTAAAGTTAAAAAGCAAACATTGCTATCCAGCCAACTCAGTCATCGCCCAAGTCAATCAACAGTTTGTTGTCTGCGCTATTGAAACCAACCTGCCACCCAAAACTCTGCTCATATCACAATCAGCAAGTTAAAGTTAAAAAGCAAACATTGCTATCCAGCCAACTCAGTCATCCCCAAGTCAATCAACAGTTTGTTGTCTGCGCTATTGAAACCAACCTGCCACCCAAAACTCTGCTCATATCACAATCAGCAAGTTAAAGTTAAAAAGCAAACATTGCTATCCAGCCAACTCAGTCATCGCCCAAGTCAATCAACAGTTTGTTGTCTGTGCTGTTGAAGCCAACCTGCCACCCAAAACTCTGCTCCTATCGCAATCAGCAAGTTAAAGTTAAAAAGCAAACATTGCTATCCAGCCAACTCAGTCATCGCCCAAGTCAATCAACAGTTTGTTGTCTGTGCTGTTGAAGCCAACCTGCCACCATGGATTCCCTGGGGCTTCACCCGGGTCTGCCTCTGGACTTTGGACACACAGCTGTCATGGGTAAGTTCATCAACCATCACTTTTCTGCTTCTTTACGCCAAGTATTGTTAGGAACCCTTTCTACTTTACTTTTTGATGCCTAGTAGATCTGTGTTTACATTTATCCTAAATTAACGATGTGTATCTATCCGGTACGTGAAAGTTCTCCGTATATTTCATGGTATCACTCCTAACCTTGGTCAGTCTGGGAGACTTTGTGTGAAAAAAAAAAAGGATTGTAATTTAAGTAAACACTATCTTAGTTTCAGTACACTTGTTCCTATAGCGGGGCGCTTTCGTCATTTGCAGATGACAGGTTCGATTCCCAGAATCTTAGCTATATCTTTCGATTTTATGTTGTCTAGTGTGTCCCTCTATCCTTCTGCTTCTTTCTATGAGTTCCAATTAGTAATTATAAGTATATATATATACACACGCGCGCGCGCGCACACACACATGTACACACTATAAATCACAAACATTTTTTTATGTTTCATGTGTTTATTATAAATGAAATGTTAACTTCTTTCAAACTGTGACTAATATACGTGTTACATTTTCATTTGCTATTATGATTACAATGTTTGATCCAACAGTCACACTTGCGGCCCATGATAATGTGTATTTCTTTATTTATTGCGGCAATCAGTAAAAGTAAACTTTGGCTAAAGTTATTTCTCTTAGAATATTTTTTTTTTCAAATTACTTCCCTTGACACAGTAGTTGAAAACAACTATATTATTCTTTGTTATTTCTTAAAACAAAAAAAAAAATCTCATTGTGTGTCTGAGAAAATGAATTTATCCATCTCCCAAGCTCTTAAATATTGGTGTTAGTATTATAGGGCATGCCTCGGGTGCACTTAGGGATAATGACAAAAAATACTGTAGAGGCGGAGTCCAAGATTTTGTAGATGACGGGAGTTAAAGACTCTCTTTCATTATCCTGGGGGAAGCCAGGCAATTAAATTTAGCGTGTGTGTGTGTGTGTGTGTGTGTGTGTGTGTGTAAAATGCATATCAAACAGATGTCTACATAATACACGGTAAAGTAAAGCACAGTTTAAAAATTAATACATAGAAATTAAGTGAAGTAAAAGAGTAAAGTAGAGAACCCTTTCTACTTCAGCGGCGCTCCGGGATTGTGGTTCTAGACCCATATTTTTTAAAGACCACGATGAGACATTCATTAAAAACCCAGTGCGGATTTGAAAAAAAAAGACCTTCGGGTCAGAAGGTCAGCACCTCACCACGAAGCCACCACGGCTTACATGACAGATATAGTAGGTAATTGACATCAAAGCAAATGATAAATGTTCTGAAAGCACGGCTTGCCGGACAGGAGCGCCTGTTTGCGAAAGTCTCAGGATCCTTCCTCGGTAAGGGATTGCAATCGTTTTTTCTGTCATGGGCAATTAAAAAAATATAATCCTAACATGCACGATTCGTGGCGACTTTCTCAGTGAACAAATATTAATTCAGCTCTAGCCAAAGCTTTATTCTATTTTTTTAAAAAAAATGTAAAGGACCTTTTTCCGCGCCTTCAGGCGTATAGGGCATGTACGGCTAGACCTATATTTCATAAACTGATCTGCACAAGTTGGGTGATGTGGTCAGCCTCACGCCGACCGCCTCAACTTCGCGGGCCTGCAGCTGTAACCCACTCAAGGCTGGGTCGACCTGTGGGAGTCATTGTCATTTTAGAAAAAAAAAAAAAGTCCGACTTCGCCAGGGAGCAAATCCACGACCTTCCGATCAGCGGCGAGCTTCTAGCCGTTCCGCCACGGCGACTCCCCCCCACCCCCACACCCCCGCCCCCTTTTTTTGTGATAATATTAATTTAAAAAAATTCTGCTACTCATCAAAAGAGTGTCCTTAAAGTTACCACTACTCACATAAATCGTATATGGCAGTAGTGCTAGCACTGCGAACTGACGGACATAAAATGCCCTGGCTCTAATTACATAATACGAGGCCCTTCTTATGTTGTTGCAAAGATTTGATCACAATTTACTCGATGCGCCTAAAAGCATAAAAAATACTGCTCAATTTTGTTCTAAATGACTAATACATGTTTATATATCCACATTTAATGAATGTGGAAGAATAACCAAAAGGGAAAGGGCTTGTTGTCAAGATATTCAAACAGTTTCCCATCGACTTGACTTTCGATTTTAAACTTTCGACAGCACGAAGGCTGCCATTTCCGCGGGGACGTAATGAATATTCAGTAACAAGGGTTATGAACTCAGCGCGCGGCGTGCATCAATTAGTACCTGGTGCAAACGGCGGCCATCCGTGAGAATTGCTTGCAGGAATTGGTCTCTTGTGAACTCATCAAGGCGCAGTCTAACCAGTGCCCACAACAGCTGAGCCAGATTACCACAAAGAGACTTATGTTGAGGTCACCTCTGTCAATTATCAGTTTGAGTTTTGAATTGCAATATCTTACTTGTACCAGGGAAAATTCACAGTCTTTTAACAGTGTATTTCGGTAATACTAGTGTTCAGTCTTATAATAACGTACTTTGGCGATTGAAATATATATACAAATGTTTGCACTAAAATTGTGAAATTGCAAGTCTTTACAAAACGCATACAAACACACATGCATACATAACAATGATTGCACTGCCGACTATTTAAGATAGGCTCAAAGTTTTGCAAGCAGTCATATCTTAGAGTAGCTACAGACAAGAAGCACCTTCTACATGAAGTCTTGAGTAGAGCTAAGGATCACAGACTGAAAAGAGAAAGGTCTTTGATGGCGCCAGCTGAAGACAGAATTGGACATGTTTGCAGGTCTGATAAATTTGGGCGAGGAGAGGAGTGGGTCATGGTGTCCGAGCAAGTTTCAGACTTGTGTAGGGTTCTTATCACTTTAGGTCGTGAGTGCAGGGACTGGCCAGATGGTGTTGCAGAATCAGAAGTTCAACAAATGATTTAGGACAATTCCTGCCTAGGTGATGTGATTATACAGATAGCTTTGTGGTGAGGGGACAGACAAAGTAAAAAGGGGGGGGGGGGGTAAACAGCAATAGCTAAAGATCGTCGCCTAATGCAACAATGTCTAGCATATGATATCACAACGTCTAGTTTGAGAATTGAGGTGGAGGCAGTCACTGCTGCCATTCGCTGGCCTGAGAATCAGCTGTACACACACCGTGATTGTAACTGACTCATATAGCATGTCGAGAAATGTAAAGGATTAATGTGGAACAAGACTAGAGTCCGGAAGTGGACGGACAACCAGAACTTTCCACCTTAGAAGAATGATTCGTTCATGTACCTCTCTAAATCAGTCCAGCAATTTTCACACTTCGGGCTATTATCAAAATGGTTCGACATAGTTAGATCCTAAAATCTCATTCTGGATGCAGACCAACAGGGTCAATCCCCGTTTAGCCTCGAGAGCAGTTGTGACTGTTGCGCCTGTAACGTTACATAAGCCGAGTGTCGACTGCAGTTCTGTATGGTTAAGGACATGAAATTCATCTCTGCGGGTTCATACAATATTTCTTCTCGTGTGAGTTCCGGGTGTTAGTTTTGCAGAGGAGACAGAGAGAGAGAGAGAGAGAGAGAGAGAGAGAGAGAGAGAGAGAGAGAGAGAGAGAGAGAGAGAGAGAGAGAGAGAGAGAGAGAGAGGAATAAACCCATT
The DNA here is from genome assembly GCA_905116865.2 of Candidula unifasciata. Taxonomy (NCBI): domain Eukaryota; kingdom Metazoa; phylum Mollusca; class Gastropoda; order Stylommatophora; family Geomitridae; genus Candidula; species Candidula unifasciata. Next base: position 29,230 of record CAJHNH020002389.1, on the reverse strand, counting down.
ACCTCTAATAAAGATGTTTTAAAAGGCTAGTAATGATGGGTGTTTCCTTCGAAGACTGACTGCATCTGTCGGAGTCAGGTGAACAAAAAGTGTGCATAAAAATAATCATGAAAAGATACAAACCAAATTAAAACTAGACCAAGGAGCTTCACAATATAAGAAACACTAACGAAAAGTAACGTTGCAGTTAAATAAATGCAATTTAAAAAAAAAAGTTCTGGAGCTAGATCAAAGGCTAGAAGTGGACGAACAACCAGATTTTAGCTGGAATTTATAGTTAGTAAACACTAAGAAGAAGAAAAGATTATATAATGTTGTATGTAAGGATACACAAGCCACAGTTCAGCCACCCCTCGTTGAACTATGTTACCACACCTTTCACTGGGACACAGATCTTGAAGTCAAAGTACAGTATACAATGCAATGTGTAACTCTATGGCTTAAAGGTGGACACTCTATGTGTCTGGGTTCAATTCTGGCGGCGGGCTGGTGGGCTTTGGACAGTGGTACGAGAGGAGCACCGAGGCTAATGTTACAGAGACGCCACGCGTGACAACTCAAAGAAAACGGTTAAAAAATAAAAGAGATGTTAGGCGCTTAGCTCGGCCATCCCGCCCTTTTGCCAACTACAAGGCATATTTTCCAAGCCAAAAAAAAAGGGGGGGGGGGGTGGCTTAAAGAGCCTATTAATAATAGTTTAACAGCATACTAATAATAGTAACAAAAATAATTTGCTGAAAGGTAAATAAATATATCTGTATTTATACTTTGCCTAAGAAACCAGGCACTTTAAAATGTGAAAACTAATGTACCACAAATAAGTCTTATGAGACACGTGACAAAAATGTTGCTGAGAATAATTATGAGAAGAATAAGAAACAAGATTAATTCAGAAATTAGAAAAGAGCAGTGTGAATTTGTGGAAAGAAGCGGTAAAAACAATGCCATATACATCCTCAGGACTTTTTCAGAAAGAGCTATAGAAGTTTAAAAAAAAAAACGATATTTACTTATGCTTCATTGACTATACAAAAGCATTTGATTGTCTGAAACATGAAGAAATAATCAAGCCATTGGAAAACATTAATATTGATTGAAAAGATTTACGAATAAAGAACATCTATTGGCAGCAAACAGTAGCTGTAAGAGTTAATGACAATTTGGGAACATTTCAATGTAAAAAGAGGGCAGAACTACATTTATGTGTACCATCACCTGATTTGTGTAAATTGTACAATGAATATATAATGAGATCTGTCATGGATATGCCAGGAATTGTGGTTGGTGGTCATAACATAAACAACGTGTCTTATGCTGATGACAGCGTCGGGATAGCGACAAATCAGAAAGAACTACAGGGATTAATAGATACGTTGATGTTAGAAAGTTATAAAATGGTCCTAAGTCTGAATAATGAGAAGTTAAAAGCAATGGTGATTTCCAAGAGAAGAATAGTACCAAATTCAAAATAGATAACAAAAGCATTTTTTTGGGACAAGTACATACATATTAAGTATCCAGGCACATGGATAACATACGAGGAAAGATGAATGACATAGATCTTCTTCCGGTTCTTCTTTTGTCGTCTCACTCTTACTGGGTTGTAACCCAGTGTCGTGGTTTTCTGGATTTTTTCTGAGCTTCTCGGATAGCTTGAGTGATGGATTTGTTCACCTTTCTGCAGGTTTCATCTACACCATTTATCCACTTCTTTCTTGGTCTTCCTCTTG
>CAJHNH020002389.1:20000-22500 GCA_905116865.2 Candidula unifasciata | reverse complement strand
ATCCTGCCTCTGTGTATCTTCTTGTCTGCTACAAAATCATGGACGAGGTAGTAGATGTCAGTGGCTTGTTTCTATTACACTTGTCATTGTATATTGAGTGAATTGTCGTGTGGGCTTCGGCGCCCAGTTTGGAAGCCGACAAAGAAGCGAAGGTGGGGTGTGGGGTGGGGAGGGGGATAAGGCACCCTTGTTCTCAACAAAGCTCGTCACAAAAAGGTGACTAGTTGGGGATTTGCTGAAATCGGATTATTATCGCAGCCTTGTTGTAAACAACGACACAGCGTGCCAATAATGGCTAATGCAGAAGAATGAGACTGAGTGTATGTTGCTGGTGTGCTAGAAGGAAAAAGGGGAAACCAGAAGTAGAGAGATGAGGAAAACAAATGTGGTTAGGAGAATAAGTAGTTCCCCCACTAAACAGCAAAAACAGGAAGAGTAAAGAAAAGACAAGTGTTCTTCTGTCCAAGGGCCATGAAATATATTTATAACCCTGGCAAAAGATATGTGAATAATTGTGTTACACAACAACAACAACTGACTACAGCTACATAGTCAACGCCTAGTCAGGCCACGTGCACGAACTACAAGTTCTATCTTGATTCAAGAGATGAATATAACCATCACAGTCAACATCTGTTTATTTTACTGAACGCAAAACTAAGTGCTTCACAGATAACATTGTACTAACAACCATTACGTGTCCGAACAGTTCATGTGTTATTCACTCTAACAAATGTAAAAGTTCGCTTCTAGTGACTAGAATCGAATCTGTTCGAGCCATGAGACACTGTCTAGATCTACATAGTTTAACCACTGAAAGAAATTGAGATCTAAATATGGAAACGCGTCACCGCCGTAATCTGTCAGACAATCCTATCTCTCTCTCTCTCTCTCTCTCTCTCTCTCTCTCTCTCTCTCTCTCTCTCTCTCTCTCTCTCTCTGCTCGGTCTGCCGCAACTGCACTGTGTTGAGATCACGTGCGGTCAAGCAACGGAAGGCAGAGCATCTGAGCAGGACGTGCCGAGAATCCATGCAGAACGAGTTTTCCTCGGGTCTCGGCCTTTTTATCACCTTCCTGTCTCCTAGTTTGCCAGATTTTCGTTCGTTTGCAGCCTAATCAAATTATTCAACAGGCGTTGGCCAACCGGCTATACTGGCTTCATATTTTTTCATAAAGGACAGTCCGTGTAGACTTAGAAGAAGATGAGGACTGAAACCAGTGATTCCGTGTTTAAAGAGCAATATGTAAGATTTTCAGGTTATCGGACATGTATGTCATGATACCAACTACCACAGAAAAGAAGAAAGGAAACATAATGAACATAGAGCAAGGGAAAGACTGTGAAGAAAATGTTCTTTTAAAGAATATTGCACAGTGACTGGAAACAGGATGCTGCTTCAGGTCGATTGGCTGAGTTGTTTCTGTAACATCTGTCCGTGACTTACGAAAGATAAAATAAACGAGGAAGATCCTAATCTCATATCTCTGTGTGGTCAATATGAGAAAGTTAGAATTTCGCAGCTCGACAGTTGGATCTCCTCCTTAAAGAAGAAGACAGATCTGATAAGAACAGAAATACATCTCATACAGAATATATTCATTCCCAGCATGTGCTACCAGTACCAGACATGGTGACTCGCAACAAACCATAAAAGAACATCAGTAACGATTGAAATGTGATGTCTGAGAAGAGCTGCAAAGATAACATCAGAAGAACTCAACATGAGCACGTGTGTATACGGTCGAGGTGGTCAGAAGAGCAAGAAGCAGAACATTATATCCCCCTCAACATCCACAGTGGTAAAAGAAGAAGCGAATAAGAGGAGGGGAAAAAATGACAACAGCTGCGAAAATTAATTGACCAACGTCATTGTGGCTTGTGACGTAATTCAAGGATCGGAACCGCACGACATCTGCACCTGTAGACAAACACGCTAGTGCTCTACCTCGAAGCTGCCGAAGACAGATCCCCTTTGTGTAAATTACCTCAACACTTGACAAAACAAACGGTTGAGAGAACGCAACCGAAAAGTCATATTTACACAAACAATCGTACAAAAGTTGCAAACAGCCGTGTTACACTCAAAATAAATATCATGGAGATGGCGAGAAAGAAGATCCCATGCACTGACACACACGCAAGAAAAAAGATATGCCTGCATACACATACTTACACACAATACGCTAGGTCGTTTATAACATTGATACACACTCTCACACGCACCCCTCCACACAAATACAGCCAAGCACTAGCAGTGTAGTTCGTGATCTTGATGTATTACATCGCAGACATGCCAGCACCAAGTTTTCTTAGCACCTCCGAAAATATTAGAGTTTTTTATTACTTCACAAACCTCCGTGTTCTCAGGGAACGCATGCCAGCTCTCATGAATCTAAGTTTGGTAGTTTGGTGCGTTCCACGTTGAAATAGATTCTCGTTTGTGTGTCTAAAGTCATGGGAATCAACTTCCCTAAGCTGATTTAACTCTCCCCCCCCCA
>CAJHNH020002389.1:0-15000 GCA_905116865.2 Candidula unifasciata | reverse complement strand
TGTCTCTAAAATACTGGCCCGGTACAACGAAACCGGGTCCATCTTACCTGGAGCTATAGGCGGCTCAAAGCCTCGAGTAACTACACCCAATGTTGTCAAACATATCAAAGTTTACAAAGAGAGAGATCCTGGGATTTTCGCCTGGGAGATTCGCGATAAACTGTTAGCTGATGGAGTGTGCGACAAGTACAATGTTCCATCGGTCAGTTCCATTAGTAGAATCTTGAGAAACAAGATCGGTCTTGGCCCTGGCGGGACGGGATCTGGCAGTGGAGAGAGAGCTAGCCCAGTCCAAGGATCGCAGTGTGAGAAGATCTCTCCGCCACCAGGACATCCGCATCACCATCCAGCAGTTGCTCACCCTCACCACGGCCAGACTCACCCTGGGTCGCTATACAATGCCCAGTTTTACCCTTACTCCTGCTCCGCTGCGACGCCAATGCATCCACCAATGGGACCATCTCAGATGATGGCACACAATCCTCATCATCACCAAGGGGCAGTCGTACCTCCAGGCATGGGCCTGCAGATGCAAGCGGCCATGGCTCCACATCACAAGTCTCCCGCCGGAGGTTGCTCTTCCCCTTGCATGATGAGAGCTTGGCCGTCATCTCATTCCGTTCATGACATACTTGGATTCCATCGCTCGCCACACTCCATGGGAGGCCAACACATGACCATGTCTCCAGACGGCATGATGACAAACGCAATTACCTCCCAACCGTACAACATGGGCAATTATTATATGAAGACCGCCATGTCACCCATGTATCTACAAAGTTGACACCTGCATGTATAACCCTGGACACTCAAAACAACTGATATTCCGTCCCAAGCATATTTGCGATTATCAAACCCGTCCAAAAACTCTCATTCTCAAAGAAACTCGGTTTCCTGGCTACTGTATATCAAAGTATTAATTTACGTATCATCGTTCTTTTACAACAAACTTATGCTCATTATAAATGATGTTTTTTTGTTGTTGTAAGTTTTTAAAAAATGGTTTCTATGCAATTGCAGTCTCAGTTATAAGTCAAAATTCATTGTTTAAGATATTAAACATAAATATATGTATATAGCGCATGTTGTAAATTGTGTTTGGTGACATTATATCTGTAAGTGCTTATATACATTATGACGTAAAAAGAACACCAAAGGGAAGCATGCACAGCAGGAGTTTACCGATCATCTGTAAAAAGGTCTCTCGTCGACAATTGTTTGGTCCCATCCTTCTAGATTTCTATGAGTGCCGATCAATACACTTTCTGTTACTCGATTAATTCCTAGACAATTGCAGAGGCTGAGTCGACCTGGGTAATAACTCCCAGGCCTCAGACATCCCCTGCTATATTTAACGGACGTTCGGACAAGACGAAATGGTAGCGTTGAAATACGTATTGTGAGGTTTGGTGTTATATATTGTCGCTACAGTAGCAAATTAACCGCCTATTTTCACAACCAGAGTGACAAGTGAACAGCTGGTACCTTGGACAGACATTAGACTTTAGTAATTGGCAGAGAGACACTGGAGACGTTGATCAGACACTTTGGCATTAAGCGATGTAAAGTTCTTTTCGATCAAGGGCTCGGACTGGTCTACAGAGGCCCATCCCCCACGACGTTACGTTGTGTGCACAGCCGGCTCGAAACCCTTTGTACATTAGGACTGGTCGTCCTCATCCTGGCTTCACCCACAATGTCCACCAGTTCTTTAGGAACTTTATTGTGGCGCCATGTCTATCGTCCCTGGCCCAGGGATTCTGCTTAGCTCTGCATAGGGGACATACCTGGGTGGTGTCACGTCATTTGGCCATGTTGGTACCAGAGGGTAGCACGTGATAAAATTGATCGTAAGATATTTTCTAAGATTGGAGCCGAAGGGCGCAACACTGACAACATAGCGATGTCAGTTTAGCAGCCTGAATCTTTAAACCTTGGAGAAAAGTACAGATAATGAATATTGATGATGGTGACAATAATGATGATGATGATGATGATGATAATGACATACAATGAATGCCATGAGTGAAATTTATGAATGAAAAATGTATATTGCAGGAAATGAAAGTACCGCGAGTTTAGCACATAATACAATAAACGACATTTTTGACACAGGAAGTACGGTTAGGGTGGTGGGGTGGGGATGGGGGCGTTGGAGATGGAGAGGTATATATATAAAGCCGTCTTGACATTATGGACCCTTGGGTAAACCAGTTTGCTGGAGCCCCAACTAATACCAGCCATAAAAATGAAATTTGCTTTTATGGCTAGACATTTGACATACACGTCCCCTCCCCAGGCTAGTGCTCGGTGGTTCCATGCGTCAAGGTGGTACTAGGTGGACAGAGAAGGAAGAAACAGAAATTCACAACTATAAAATCTTGATACAGTACAGCATTTGATCTTGCTTCAAGCATGTTAAGTCTAATGTATGTTTGATTTGTCCCAACAAATATCAACATGAGAAGGATACACGGCGGTAGCAATTTTGTTTTTGTCGTATGTTTTGCACCAATAGACCATAATTATTTATAATCATTTGATTTTCGTCTCTTTTTCCATTGACAGAAAATGTGCGAGAAGATGATGTGTGAAACGGACATTATGTTGTGTGAATGGGGCATTATGATTGTGTATAGGACCTCATGCTGTGTATATGTGACACATGTTGTGTGACTGGGCTATTTTGTTGTGTATATTGGACATCGTGTTGTATGTATGGGACATTATGATGTATGACTGGGACATCATTGTTTGTGACTAGGTTATCTTCTTGTATGTATGGGACATTATGATGCATGACTGGGACATCATTGTTTTTGACTAGGTTATCTTCTTGTATGTATGGGACATTATGATGTATGATTAGCTTATCTTGCTGTATGACTGGACTATCTTGCTGTACGACTGGGCTATCTTGCTGTACGTCTGGGCTATCTTGCTGTACGACTGGGCTATCTTGCTGTACGACTGGGCTATCTTGCTGTACGACTGGGCTATCTTGCTGTACGACTGGGCTATCTTGCTGTACGACCGGGCTATCTTGCTGTACGACTGGGCTATTGTGTTGTATGACTGGGCTATTGTGCTGTACTACCGGGCTATCTTGCTGTACGACTGGGCTATTGTACTGTACGACCGGGCTATCTTGCTGTACGACCGGGCTATCTTACTGTACGACTGGGCTATTGTGCTGTATGACTGGGCTATCTTGCTGTACGACCGGGCTATCTTGCTGTTTGACTGGGCTATCTTGCTGTTTGACTAGACTATCTTGCTGTACGACTGGGCTATCTTGCTGTACGTCTGGGCTATCTTGCTGTACGACTGGGCTATCTTGCTGTACGACTGGGCTATCTTGCTGTACGACTGGGCTATCTTGCTGTACGACTGGGCTATTGTACTGTACGACCGGGCTATCTTGCTGTACGACCGGGCTATCTTACTGTACGACTGGGCTATTGTGCTGTATGACTGGGCTATCTTGCTGTACGACCGGGCTATCTTGCTGTTTAACTGGGCTATCTTGCTGTTTGACTGGGCTATCTTGCTGTTTGACCGGTCTATCTTGCTGTACGACTGTGCTATATTGCTGTTTGACTGGGCTATTGTGCTGTATGACCGGGCTATCTTGCTGTTTGACTGGGCTATTGGGCTGTATGACTGGGCTATCTTGCTGTACGACCGGGCTATCTTGCTGTACGACCGGTCTATCTTGCTGTACGACCGGGCTATCTTGCTGTACGACCGGGCTATCTTGCTGTACGACCGGGCTATCTTGCTGTATGACCGGGCTATCTTGCTGTATGACTGTGCTATCTTGCTGCACGACCGGGCTATTCTGCTGTACGACTGGGCTATTGTGTTGCATGAGTGGACTATCTTGCTGTATGACTGTGCTATCTTGCTGTACGACCGGGCTATCTTGCTGTACGACTGGGCTATTGTGTTGTATGACTGGACTATCTTGCTGTACGACTGGGCTATTGTGTTGCATGAGTGGACTATCTTGCTGTATGACTGGGCTATCTTCCTGTACGACTGGGCTATTGTGTTGTATGACTGGGCTATCTTGCTGTATGACTGGGCTATTGTGTTGTATGACTGGACTATCTTGCTGTATGACTGGGCTATCTTGTTGTATGACTGGGCTATCTTGTTGTATGACTGGGCTATCTTGTTTATGACTGGACTATCTTGTTGTAGGACTGGGCTATCTTGCTGTATGACTGGGCTATCTTGTTGTATGACTGGACTATCTTGCTGTATGACTGGACTATCTTGTTGTATGACTGGACTATCTTGCTGTATGACTGGACTATCTTGCTGTATGACTGGACTATCTTGCTGTATGACTGGACTATCTTGCTGTATGACTGGACTATCTTGCTGTATGACTGGACTATCTTGCTGTATGACTGGACTATCTTGCTGTATGACTGGACTATCTTGCTGTTTGACTGGACTATCTTGCTGTACGACCGGGCTATCTTGCTGTACAACCGGGCTATCTTGCTGTACGACCGGGCTATCTTGCTGTATGTATAGGACATTATGTGACTGGATTATCTTACTGTTTGAATGGGACATTATTTTGTGTATACGGCACAGGATGAACAAGATGGAATGAAATGAACGAACAAACTTTATATTTAAAAACGTGGGCACGCAGGCCCGTCTAACATTAGGCCCTTCTAGACATGACAAGAAAAACCATTTTCCTAATAAGTCTCTGCTGTTTTGTTCTGCTGTGGCGCAGTGAGTAGCCCACATATCAGCTAACCGTAAGCTCGAGTGTAAGAATCCTTCTCGAGACGAAATGTTTGCCCACAGATCTAGTCATGCAAACATGTCGTAACATCCATCAACAATGTGCCATCTCCTCAATGAAGGTTGGTTGCAGTTAAACTTCCACTGTCTGTGTGTCTTGTCTTCGTTCTACACCATTCGAGTGTGAGGATCCCTCTATAGACTCAGGCACAAATTATATTTGCCTTCGCTGACATTATCCAACAAGTCTAGCCAATCACAACAATGTGATCTTAACCACACCCATTCAGCGAGTGCCGATTGGCTAATGAAAACATGGACAGCATAATAGAGGTCTCAGATATTGACACTGGTCATTTATTTGCTTCATGATTCTTGACCAGACACGAAAAACGTTTTTTTTTTTTTTTTGGGGGGGGGGGGGGGGGGGGGGGGGGTAACTATTTAAGGAACTTGGTATGTTTGGGCTATATGTTACATTTAAAGACATTTTCTAAATTGTGAGGCCCTCAGGCGGCCATTTTTTGGAGGGGAAGGGAGCCTAAAAAGGTTGAAGGAGCCCTAAGATTCCAGCGCCTCTGCTAATCAGATAATCGGGTAATCACAGTTCCAGCTTCATAACAAACGGGTCACCACATGGTTGCTCCGTTCCTGAGCCAACGAAACCCCCACAGAATGTCCACTACAGTCCCCTGTGAACACCATTTACATAGACTGCAGTTTCAGCCAAGCTAACAGCAAACACGCGCGTCAAAGTCATATGGACAGCAATAGTGCCAACACAAACAGTCCGGCACTAGAAATGCAGTTCATCGTCGATAGAAGCAGCAGTTAGAAGAGATCAGAAGTTGCACAAGCAATTAATCGTGTAAAGTACCAGTTCTCTGGCGACAGGGCAGTCACAATTTTCTGAATTTGCCGTTTACAGTTCACAACACACAAAACAGTTGGGAAAAGTCGAAAAGCATTTTTTTTTTTTAAAATCAAAATAAAATCCACAGCTCACAGTAACTGGGCGAAGTAACTTTATTTTTTCAATATTTATACGGAGTAAATATCAACGACTAACCATTGTTAGCGGCAAAAACTTGCCATGACTAAGAAAGCATATCTGCCTATCTGCCATACTAAGCGGAAAACATTCCAACACCGTTGATTCTTTATGGTCATCATTATTACTACGTCAGCGTTGACAGAGGCTGCAACCAGCAAACAATATCGTTATCTTTATGGTCCATACGACATTGTGAATGTTATAAGCAAAGCTTGAAGTCGATAATTCTTGTAAGCGTAGTGGGGAGTCGCAGTTTTCTAATTCACGTGTTGTTGTTAGTCCGGGTTGGTCGATAAGTAAGTTTCGGAATTCAGTTAATACAGTCACAATTATATTGATAAATTTACAATTTTTAAAGTAAATTTAGAATTTTATTAGTAAAGTCATCAGAAAAGCATAATAAAAATGAAAGTCTACAAGTAAGCTTTAGAATGCTCTCACAATCATATTGTACCATTCTACTCGTCAAGATGTTCTTCAAGGACCAAATTCAGGCCACTTTAAACTTTCCAATGACGACCTGAACTCCCTTAGAGGTCACCCAAGGAGACTCTCACTTCAGCACCCGGGGCGCCTTCAAGGAGCCCATTGTGTGCACACCAGCATATACACATATCAGTAATTACATTACTGTTAATCTGAGGACCACGTAACTACGTTATGTTTCACGTCACAAGCAAAGTATACTTTAAAGAACTCCAGAAAACGACAACGTGAAGAATTTGCTTTTTTTCATGATGTACATCCGCAAGACTCTTCAGTGGTAATTGACATCTGGTAAATTCATGGCCAAAAATGTAAGTGGCTGTCATAAAACAAACAACATATAGGGGAATTATTTTACGGCATTGCACGCTATTTATGTTTTTTCCTGGTGTCCCGAGCTATTGAGGGGGAGGATAGAGTTAATTATTTAACACCTGCTCATATTCTCTGCACGTGCTGGCTGTTTCCCCTCCCCTTTTGTTAAACTGTAAGAGAACTATTTACCTTTGCGGATCTATCTCTTTCAAGCCGTGGCAGAGTAAGGAAGCTCGATTACTATATTCTGTTCAGGTATTTTGAAGGAGATCAGTGAACATAAGTGTCAGTAATATTGTTATTGTTCATTCTTCCTCCGTTTGTATAGTTTCTCATGGAAAATATTTGGAGGAAAAAAAAAAACACGTCATTTTATGCCTTGTGGCTGAGATGCTTGTGAATTTTGACTGAGCTGTGCACTGTACTTGAGAGGGGGAACACAAGGCACCAAAAACTGCACCGTACAGGGCGGGCTTCAGTACATTTAATCAACAAACATGTTTGTAACTAAGTCACATGCAGAGAAATAGAAGCACACGATAGACGATATAAAAATCAAAGGCTGTAGTTACCATTTAAAAAAAAGATCCCTTTTCACGCCTTTAGGCGCATCGGGCATATGGGAAGAGCACCCAGATTTTACAGACCAGTCGACACTAGGTGGGTAATGGGGTTAGAATTACGCCTGCCGTCTTTACTTTCCCAGGACATACATCCTGGTACTTATTTTAGGCTGGGTCGACCAGCGACGCACCATACTACGATAAAAATCTATGCAGCCAGCAGTGGGTTTCGATCACGCTAGGTTGGAATTACGAGTCGGACTCGCAACGCTTGAACCACGGAAGCCGCATAGTAGTTGTCATGCCAAGAGTCAATTTTGTCATCCACAACAAAGCACACCACCTCGCAGTAAGAACATCTGTCACAAATGACCAATTCGACTTTCCAAAAAAAAAAAAAAAAAAAGGTGTCATCTTTAGCCAGGTGTATCGTTCAGGCTGAACCAATCATTTTGGAACAGAGACCAAATTCTTGTCTATCCAATGAAATAGCACAATAGATTACATAAATTTATTTGAAACAAACATCGAAAAACAAGTAAAACGCCTGCAGACATATCAGGCAATAATCTATTGTCGGGATACTAATATTGAAATAAGAGATTTAATTGGCCGGCTAATCGGTTGACTTAGTAAACAGTTCTGCAACCCATGGTACTATTTTAGTGACATAAAACGAATTCCGCCGGTACTCAATAGCTGTGAGTTGTAGCTGTATGAGGGAAATCGCTATCGATGACGTCTTTTGTTCGAGAGTCGAGTTAGCCATGAGTCGTCATTATCTTGTGCGTGCAGCGAGGCGCTGTCGTTATTTGGAGGTAACAGATTCAATTCCTGGAATAATAACTAGGGCTTTTGATTTTTTTATTATCGAGTGTGTCTTTCTAGCTCTTTACCTCTTACTTCTAATGTCAGTTAATCTGAGAGAGGACTTGAGCTGCCCTCAGACATGGAAGGCTTTAAACGTCTTTCGAGACGGTGGACTCGAGATGTCATTGGACATACTGGACTTCAAACGTCTTTCGAGACGGTGGACTCGAGATGTCATTGGACATACTGGACTTCAAACGACTTTCGAGAAGGTGGACTCAAGATGTCCTATGATATAGTGGACTTTAAACGACTTTCGAGAAGGTGGACTCAAGATGTCCTCTGATATAGTGGACTTTAAACGACTTTCGAGAAGGTGGACTCAAGATGTCCCTTGATATAGTGGACTTTAAACGACTTTCGAGAAGGTGGACTCAAGATGTCCTCTGATATAGTGGACTTTAAAAGACTTTCGAGAAGGTGGACTCAAGATGTCCTCTGATATAGTGGACTTTAAAAGACTTTCGAGAAGGTAGACTCAAGATGTCCTCTGATATAGTGGACTTTAAACGACTTTCGAGAAGGTGGACTCAAGATGTCCCCTGACATAGTGGACTTCAATAGTACTCTGTATAGAAATTGCAGCTTGAACTCATATTTTTTGGAGTTCGGAGAAAAAAAACAACCCCATCCTAGTGCAAAACGAGTTAAAACCAGCTTAGAAACCCAACAGGATAATGTTATTTAACAACAGCCAACCGGCACGGCTCTGTCGAATGTTCTTCATCATTAACTATTAGCAACGAACACAACGTGCCACTCCTCGAGTCCACTTCAAAACTGGCGGAAAGTTCTCACTTCTCGGCCACATGATGCACATTTCCTGACTGTCACGTGATCAAATATTAACACAGTCTTGCCAACTGAACGGTTGTAAATGACTTTTTCATTTATAACAAACCCGTTTCATTCGCCAGCTGGCGGGAAGATGGAGATATTCAGCTACGCAGGTAATAGTCGTATCGATATAACACCGCCTTCATGTGTTGAAGAAATTTACATCAGTAGCTTTAACAATACATGCCTGGCTTCGGCGTTTGCCAATCTTTTCCCTGTCTGCCAGAACTGTTGTTGTTTCAGTGTGCATTTTTCTCATTCCTCCAAAATGTTGTGTCTATTTCTGAAGAACTATATCTAGACGTAATGGCATTGGAAAAATATGTGAATCAGGTAACACAAATAAAATGAAAGATTTGGGTACTTTAATTAAGTCGACCCCATCTCGTCGGCTTCGAGATTTGGTAAGGAAGTCACTAGAACTCCCCGTATTAAAGGAGGTTGGGGTTAGAGTTAGTAGTAGTCGCTATTCATTTAAAACTGGCTATAGCCCTAACCTTCCCCCCTTCCAAAAAAAAAAAAAAATGGGACTGTCCAGGAAAATATCTAGGAATTTCATACGAAATCTCAAAGCCGACGAGATTGGTCGTCTAAAAGGAAACTAACAAAGCAGGTAACGTAAGTTGGAGAATGTAGACCTCCACATGCAATATATTTCTGTAGGGAAGTGACCATCTTACTTCCTCACAGCATTGTCTTATCAGACACATCCTTAGAACTATTGAAACTTGATTTTAAAGTACCTAGAATGTCCTTGAACTGAAATAAACACATGGGAAAAAAAAAAGGGGGGGGGGGGGGGGGATTGCAAACAAAGAATCAAATAACGCCCACACAAGAAAGAAAGACAAATGTTTTTTTTAAATGACATTAAAAAAAAAAAAAGAAATAAAATAAGAGAGTCGAAAATAAAATGGGAAGAGCATGAGGTGACTGACGCACATGATGACAACAAATACAATGACAGTTCGAATGTTTGTAGAGGGCTAGTGTTCAGTCTGGTGGAAAAAAGGAAGCAGCAGCAGCAGCAGCAGAAGAAGAAGAAAAAGAAGAAGAAGAAGAAGAAGAAGAAGAAGAAGAAAAAGAAGAAGAAGAAGAAGAAGAAGTCACCCTACGTGATGAAGCAAAATGTGACGAGCAATAAGTTCATGCACTTCTTTGGTCAAATTTGTATTCTAAAAAAAAAAAAGCCAATAATGCACCTGCTTTATAGAATATACACGTTAATGGCAAACAAATTATATGGACACGTTTACGGAAAAGCAACATCGGCTGCTACCACGTTTATATAATCAGTGATAGTAAAATAATAAACCCCCCTCTCGGAGCATTTGTGTTCAACACGTCGATACTTTAGAATACATTTAAGACACAGAAGTGGTGCTTCTGTTCAGGTGTTGCTGCTTTCGCCAATTTTCTGCAGCAAGACTGTTCGAATTATATTTTCTAGTGTTGGTTCCAGTGTTTGCTGTAAGCGCTGTCAGACTGATTTACTGGTGAACTAGGTTCAAGAGACAGAAAGAGACACGAGAGATTCTTGCCTAACTGCTGCCTGGCGATGGGGGAGAACTGTGTTGTGATGGCTGCAAGGTCGTCAGTCCCAAACGTTGTTAGGAGCGGAAACCAGAGAAGTACTGACTTAGGGATATCCTAGACGTTGTTGTGAGTTCCCCTTTAAGTGTTGGGTAATTGTCTATCAAAATAGGTTTCACACTAGGAAAACAAATGAAAGCTTGCGACGTTTGCAGTGGGAAAATGCAAATGAAACTTTCTGCGCTAAAAGCAGAAAAAGCAAATTCTTCTTCTTTCTTCTTCTTCTTCTTCTTCTTCTTCTTCTTCTTCTTCTTCTTCTTCTTCTTCTTCTTCTTCTTCTTCTTCTTCTTCTTCTTCTTCTTCTTCTTCTTCTTCTTCTTCTTCTTCTTCTTCTTCTTCTTCTTCTTTTTTCTTCTTCTTCTTCTTCTTCTTCTTCTTCTTTTTTTTTCTTCTTCTTCTTCTTTTTCTTCTTCTTCTTCTTCTTCTTCTTCTTCTTCTTCTTTTCTTCTTCTTCTTCTTCTTCTTCTTCTTCTTCTTCTTCTTCTTCTTCTTCTTCTTCTTCTTCTTCTTCTTCTTCTTCTTCTTTCTTCTTCTTCTTCTTTCTCTTCTTCTTCTTCTTCTTCTTCTTCTTCTTCTTCTTCTTCTTCTTCTTCTTCTTCTTCTTCTTCTTCTTCTTCTTCTTCTTCTTCTTCTTCTTCTTCTTCTTCTTCTTCTTCTTCTTCTTCTTTCTTCTTCTTCTTCTTCTTCTTCTTCTTTCTCTTCTTCTCTTCTTCCTTCTTCTTCTTCTTCTTCTTCTTCTTCTTCTTCTTCTTCTTCTTCTTCTTCTTCTTCTTCTTCTTCTTCTTCTTCTTCTTCTTCTTCTTCTTCTTCTTCTTCTTCTTCTTCTTCTTCTTCTACGCTTTCACTATCTGTACAATCCAGCGGAAAGTTCCGGTTGCTCGTCCACTTCTAGACTTTATTCTTGTACCAGAACCTGATTTGTGCGTGCACATACAATTTACAGATCTGGTTTATTTGTACTCAGACTGTTTGGTCCCTGCCTGTCAGGCAGATGCACTCCGACGTCGAAAGAAACCGTTAATTTGTCTACTCTTACGACATGCTTGGTTACAGAGGCAATGATTCAATTCGTTTTCAACCATAATTTAGCACTGGAACTCACACGAGGAGAAGTTTTTATAGCGAATGAAGCTGTTCAGACCGCTCATGTAGCGAGATCCCAGGTTTGGCGTTCCGGTGGAAACCAAACCCTAAGGAACAGTGGAAAAAAAATGTGTCGCAGCACAGACCTTATAGAGACTAGTGGCCTTCTCACCTAAAAACCGATGGCAGGGAGAACGAAAAGAAGAAGACATCAATCATTTTCGAGTAAATGGTGCTAACACAAATATTTACATACCAATGCACATTCGATATGTATCGTTCCTCGTGTGGGTTCAAGGGGAAAACAAGAGTAGACCCACTGCCTACAAAAAAAGCATGTTGTAAGAGTGGAATAATTAGGAACTTCCTTCGAAGTTGGAGTTCATCTGCCAGAGAGACAATGAACCAACAGTCTGCGTGCAAATGAGTCAGACCCCTGAAACGGATGTACACGCAAAAAGCCACTAGAGTCCAGAAGTGGACCAACAACCAGAGCGTTTCCCCTGAGCTTACAGCCGTTGAACGCAAAGAAGAAGAAAATATGTGCCGTGAACAACATGATGCCTACCGTATTTGTTTTCCACGGCACATCAATACATATTTTTTGTTGGAACGACTCGAAAGTCATTTTACAAAGTTTACCTCGATGCAGATTCAAACCCCTGATCTTAGAGCCGGCATGCACAATAATATATATGTGTGTGTAGGTATGAGATATGTATATATATATATATATATATATGATTATATATGTGATTATATATATGTATATGTGTGTATATATAGAGAGAGAGGGAGAAAGAGAGAGAGAGAGAGAGAGAGAGAGAGAGAGAGAGAGAGAGAGAGAGAGAGAGAGAGAGAGAGAGAATGAATCTGGACATAAAAGGCATCTTTGTGTAACTCCTGGTTTTATTTGTTCATAATTGTGTGTCCTATTTTAATTGCTCTTACTTGTTTCAAGTAAATATTTTTAATAATTCTGAGATCTTTCTCATCATGTTACTATCCTCCAATATTTTGACATTTCATGTTTCCCGTTGTCAAATGCTCTGGTGTCATCGATAAAGCTCAAGCATGGGTCTTTTTTTATACGGAACGAGGATATCCTTAGTAGGTCATTGACGCCGATCACTACATTAAAACAATGTGGATTCATGAGAGTAAAAAAAAGTAAGGTAAAGTTCCTTTTTCACGCCTTTAGGCGCATCAAGCATATAGGAAGAGCACCCACATTTTTACAGACCAATCGGCACTAGGTGGGTAATGTGGTCAGCATTACGCCTGCCGTCTTTACTTCCCCAGGACGTACATCCTGGTACATATTTTTAGGCTTGGTTGACCTGCGACACCCCATACGACGATAAAAGATGCATGAGAGCTTGTAAAGATAATGTGCTGGTTTTCCCTTGGCTTATACATCAACAGGAAGTCTGTTGCCTCTGCCTTCGACAGCAATTTCCGACTGTGGGAACAAGCGAATGCCCTGCTGAGCTCAGCTGCAATTTCCGACTGTCGGAACAAGCGAATGCCCTGCTGTGCTCATATACAGAGTTGTCCACTTGTACTGGCGTATGCTTGGTCCCCATGGCTGCGTTTGCCACACAGTTGAGTCTTGTTGCCCGTCCTCCATCATTTGGAGGTGCAGTTGGGAGTTCCCCTTCGCTGTATATGTATGTAAGTTGTACTCCAAGAGGACATCACATAAGCGATACACACCCGGTGACACAAAGTGCCACCTTATGGACGAGGATCACCCGTGAGAGTCCCGCAAACCCCGCTCAGCCGTTAGGCCATACTTCATTCCCGGTTATATTTAGAGCGACCAGCAAAAGCCAGGGTGGGGCTTCAAAAGAACTAAAAATTGTAACCCACAAGGAAATGACGAGATTCCAATATGGTTAATTACGGAAACGAACACTTAAAAACTGGTCGAGGTAGCCGAAAGGGTCCTCGAGCTGGCTTTGGACGCAGCGAAACAACGTAGGGGACGGGCCTCGGTGAGCTGGTCCGGGTGTCTAGCGGAAAAGAGTTTTTCATTCCTTGAAAGTCCATCGTGTCCGAAGTGTCTGCCCGTGATCCTCCACCTGCTAACAAAAGTCCAACATGTGTCCGGTAAACCAATCGTAAGCTTGTCGCTCGGTCGTCCAGGTACGCTGACTGTTCTAATTAGGCTGCCGCGACGATTTCTTATCTCACAGTACCTTCTGCCAATCACCAAGTCGTCTTGTCCCTATCCGAAAGAAAAACACCATCCGGTAATTTCGTGCAGCAGGGTACCAGCCTTGAGCTTCATGAACTCAGGTGGGCCCACCTCTGAAAGTGTCTAGGAGAATCGTGGGCCGAAACACTTGTCGACGAGGATAACTTCTACTGATGACTGGTAGATCCCTGCTGTACTTGCTCCCTGTTAGTTTATTCCTATTCGCTTCACTGAGTACGATAGCTCTTCACTTATCCCCCAATACATTTACAGGACTTACTACACCATCTTCCGAAGCGGCTTTAAGCAAGAGGTAATTGTTACCCTGCTCATGTAGGGTGTATGATTAGTTCCACTGCTATGAACTGTAGTGGCTAAGAATGTATCCCACCCAACCAGTACCGTTATTAGAATATCAGTCACCTTACCGAGGGTTCAAACCCAGGCCACCAGAAAGATAGCTTAACGTTGTAATCGATACCGCCTCCATGATAAACTTTGGCTAGACTAAGTATCCTACATTATGTCTTTCGTTCTGACTGAACACTTTCTGGAGACTTGCATGTTTCTCGTTGGATGTGATCTTCCATGTTGTATCGCTGTCTACCTCTTGCTTGTTTTCTTTCAACTTTCGCCACCCACTATGGTTTATATAAAATTTGCATATTTTAAGGTCGGGTTTTGCCAACATCAGAAGTAAACAATCTACATTCTGTGGTTCTGCCCACATCACAAGTAGACAATCTATATACTGTGGTTCTGCCCATATCACAAGTAGACAATCTACATACTGTGGTTCTGCCCACATCACAAGTAGACAATCGACATACTGTGGTTCTGCCCACATCACAAGTAGGCAATATACATGATGTGGTTCTGCCCACATCACAAGTAGACAATCGACATACTGTGGTTCTGCCCACATCACAAGTAGGCAATATACATGATGTGGTTCTACCCACATCGCAAGTAGACAATATACATGATGTGGTTCTGTCCACATCACAAGTAGACAATAAACATGATGTGGTTCTGCCCACATCACAAGTAGACAATCTACATACTGTTGTTCTGCCCACATCAGAAGTTGACAATCTACATTCTGTGTTCTGCCCACATCAGAAGTAGACAAGCTACATTCTGTGGTTCTGCCCACATCACAAGTTGACAATCTACATACTGTGGTTCTGCCCACATCAGAAGTAGACAATCTACATAATGTGGTTCTG
>CAJHNH020002388.1:75000-110742 GCA_905116865.2 Candidula unifasciata | reverse complement strand
TTTACGAAAAAAAAAAAAAAAAAAATCAACTCAAAGCCAAACAGTCAAGATTCTTACAGTAACTTGAAAAAAATTGAGTGAGAGGAATTGTTCAAAACATAAGATAGCAGGCGTTTTATGGGCGCTGCACTCTTGACCGGTCATCTCTAGCAGTCGCTTTCAGTGAGTTGTTAGACAAACCAAAGTTTTCATTATATGCTGTAAAGGCTATCAAAATAATCTCCACGCATCGCTGCACATGTGAACAATCTTCACGCCTGTGTTAAATACTGTATACTCCATTTTGTAGGGGTACTTAGATTAATTTTCAAACTAAGATCACATAAATTCGCCGCTTCAAGTAAACAGCAGCACCCGTGCAACTGTAAATTATAAAGTCATAAAGACATGGGAAATCTAAGGTCACACGCAAAAAATCGTGTTGATCCGTACAGGAGATTTCGAGATATTTTTGAAGTGTGAGGGGCCGACTTTTGAAACGCACTCTAGCAAAAGACGGGAAACTTCACCTACTCCTCTCTTAGGCGCTTTACGGCATAAGCAATAAGCAGTAAGACAACAGACAGGCCACTACATCTATCTCCTCTCTGTGACGCTTCACGGCATAAGCAATAAACAGTAAGACAACAGACAGGACACTATATCCAACTCCTCTCTGTGACGCTTCACGGCATAAGCAATCAGCAGTAAGACAACAGACAGGACACTACATCCAACTCCTCTCTGTGGCGCTTCAAGGCATGGACCCCCCCCCACCCCCACCCACCCACGCACGCACGCACGCACGCACACACACACACACACACAAAAGCATAAAAAGAAACGTAAACTTAAGGAGCTTTTCACGACATTGGCACACTAGGCATACAATAGTATAGTACTATGTTCATAGATTAAACGTCAGTCGGTGGGTGATGTGGTTAACGCTTTTGCTTCCCATAACATTACCTAGTTCAAATTTTACGCTAGGCGGACCTAGGAACCGCGGTCGTCTAGGGGCTAGACGCTCAACTTGTGATAGAAATGTCTTAGGTTCAAATCCTTTCCGAGTCGGATTTTTTTTTTTTTTTTTTTTTGAAAACGTTTTTCTTTTTTAAATAATTGCTTAGTCTCCCATGTCGACCCAGCCTAAAATTGATACCAGGTAAGGTCATGTGAAGTAAAGGTAGCCGGTAAGATGTTGTCTACATCACTAGGTTGACTATAAGTCCTGTTTTCGCTGAGAAGGTTTCGATTTGTGGGTGGGTTTGCACCATTTCGTCATTTAAAAAAATCACTTGGGATAATAGAGTTTTTAATTCTTAAATTGTTTCTTAAGCTTCGACGGGGCAGTCTGTGCCCACCTAAAATACTGTCCGACGATATGGTCACACTATTATATCACTCAAAGAGTTACTATGGAGGTCATGGCAGTGACCAAAGCAATAACATGGCTGGAGACAGACGTTTTACCGCACTTGCTTTCTCACTGACTCAGTGAGCATGTTCACGAAGACAAAGACAGTGGGTGGCGCCTCTAAAACAGTCAGAGCCGACACATATTCAGTTCCGTATTTGTGCCAGAGCCCGCAGGCGTGTGAGGAAATAAGCAAGCTGATCCGCTTGCAGACAAAGCTTCTGTGGAGGGCTGACAAGCCATAGACCATGCTGATATTTCTGAATGCTATATGAGAAGTAAGACGTTTCCACGAAGCAAGTGATGACTGAATCTACGACCACGACCAGACTGCAAGAACAACATATTAAGATGGGTGTGGCCAGATAAAAGGATTAGGCGGGAATCTATCTATCTATTTAAATTCTTTTACCCCACTTGGACATCACACAAGCGATAAACACCCGATGACACAAAGTGCGACCGTGTGGATGAGGATCAACCGTGGAGAGGTCCCAGAAACCGCGTTCAGCCATTGGACCAAATTTATGGCCGGGTTATATTGCGGCCCCTGAAAATTGCATCTCACAAGGAGATGGTTAGTTAGTACTGTTAGGCGGGAAGCCAGAGAAGAATCAGAAACAAACACAGAACCGGTGTCGTCAGACGCTACATGCTGCTAGGTTTACTAGGGAGGGGATTTAAGCACCTATGGACTGAATGGTCAATGTGCAGTGTTGATAATATATCGACTAACAAACTAACTAACTAACTAACTAACTAACTAACTAACTAACTAACTAACTAACTAACTAACTAACTAACTAACTAACTAACTAACTAACTAACTAACTAACTAACTAACTAACTAACTAACTAACTAACTAACTAACTAACTAACTAACTAACTAACTAACTCAAAGAGGGTCAATCAATCTGTAAAAAAAAAATTGTCTTGAATAGCTTGCCCAATGCTCCATTGTTCTTCACTTCCTTTACCTACCTACCTACTAGCAGTTGTCTATTACCTCCCTTGACACATATACATTGCACGCAATTCTCTCCCCTGCTTCAGCCACAAAAGACGAGTTCAAATTAGACAGCAGAGAAAACCCTCCTCATTTTTTAAAACAGGCTTCGAGGAAGTTAAACGGCGAGCAGGTTTGAAATTTGTGTTTTCTCAAGAATGACGAACAATCTCCCCTACTTACCTTGTGGTATATGCATGATGCCCACCGTTAGACCTGCAATGATGTCTGGGATGAGGTCCTGTCTGACGCGGTACTGTTTCATGATGGACAGGAAGGGCAGGTGTGAGGTGAAGAAGCTCCGCACACATGACGGCGAACATTCACATTTCCTGGCTTTAGACTTCATCCAGGTGCCAAGATTGCGTGCCGGGCGCTTTCCACCGTCAAAACCCTGTTTTAAAATATAACAATAGTAAAATCGTCGGCGACTGTCTCTTAGGCGTTGCAAACGCGCTTTGTAATGCCGAGGTACCGGGCTCGATTCCCTGCTGCGGACGATTTGCCTTGCGCTGGTTTTGACAGTGGCACCGAGAGCTGACCGTTTAGGAAGTAATGGCAAACTACTGAACGTAAAATTTGTCTGGAACAAACCACAACAGCCAATAAATGCTGGAGTTGGTTCTGCAATGTCCTGTAAAGGATACACACCTAAATTTTATATTAAAATCAACAAAAACTTACAGGGCTGTAGGGTAGTGTAGCCGAAAAAGAATCACTAAAAGTCGTCCCAACAGGAGATGCAATTTGTTGTTGTTTTAAAGCTCCACCCCGGTTTTGGTCAAACGCCCTAATATAACCCCATGTCTTGAACGGGGTTTCTGGGACCTGTCCCCTTGTGATCCTCATCCGAATGATGGCACGTTGTGTCACCGGGTGTTTATCGCTCAGAGTGATTTACTGGTGGGGTTGAACGTCAGTCAATCAAAAGGATTCCTTTTTTGAAACTGTCTTGTAGGATGAAGCAAGATTCCCCGTTAATTTTATGTAGCAAGTTCTTTTATGAGCGTAGCTTTCATTACTGCAAGATTCTTTCCCTGACTGTCTTTTGTTTCCTATGTCCTATGTGTTCATCGATCGTTACTTCTCATGAGAATCATCTCTGCCATCATGGGACCCGGCTTAAAAGAAACCATTGGCGTTTGCGGTGCCCCAGGTCTAAGGTTGAAAAGAATATTTGGGGATTTGTGCTCTTGGCTTGACATCAATTCAGGATGAGATTTTTGAAAGGTGGTCAGATTAGTCAGGTGGCATCCCAATTGGTAAAAAATAGACAGTCTAACAATACAATAAAAAACAGACAATCAGACAGTAAAATAATTTTTTTTTAAAGACAGTCAGGCAGTACAATTAAATAAAAAAAAAAACACAAAAAAACTGACAGTCACACAGTACAACAACTACAGGAGATTAACTCTCGCATACTCTACTCCAAGTTACTTCGTAACTGTAGAATTATCCGGTATCTGTTAATCTGGCAGTCAAAGTTTCAGCTTCTCAACAAACGGCTAACTGTATAGTTAGGGATAGGGCTCATATGCCAGACAAAACCATACAGGATTTTCATCATAGTTCCTTCTGGAAAAATTGACTGCAGTCTCAACATGTGGACTAGCGTACACACGTAAGGCAGCCATCAGAAGTGCTAACGCAAACAGTCCGACATTAGAAATGCAGTTCATCATCGATGGAAGCAGCAGTTACAAATAGATCAAGAGTCACACACGCGAGCAAGTTTAATCATACAATGCACCACAAATTCTGTGGCATTTTCTCTTTCTACAGTTCACAGACAATCAAATTAGTCTGATGGCATCCGAAAGGGTAAAAAATAGACAGACAATACAAATAAAAAATTAAAAAAAAAAAACAGACAGTAGAATACTGTTGGTCACAATCGAGTAACATTTCAATTGAAATCCGCAGCTCACAGTGTCTTGCCACAACTAACAAATAGTGACCGTGCCTATCGTCATTTTGACTGTCTCTATTATAACTCCTTTAAATGGTTGAACGGGATTTCTAGAGTTTTCCTGTTGTGTGTGCATCCAGATAGCCACTCTTTATTGAGAGTAATGGAAAGTAAGGACCCCTTTCCACGCCCTTAGGCCTATTGGGAATAAATAGCTAAACCTATATTTTGTATAGACTTGGTGGGCGACGTCAGCACCACGCCGGCCGCCATTACTTCCCAGGACTGCACCTTGCACACACTTAAGGCTGGGTCGACCTGGGAGTCGAGGTCATTTTTTGGAAAAAGTCCAGCCCCGTCTAAACGAGGACCCACGACCTTCCGATCCGCAGGCGGGAGTCTAGCCACCAACGCCACGGCGACTCCCGTAATGAATGAATGAATGAATGAATGAATGAATGAATGAATGAATGAATGAATGAATGAATGAATCAAGAACTGACAACACTGCACTCGGGCCATTCTCATACGTGCTCCGTCCCCTTGTTCAACGGCCAACGAAGAGTTGACATGCTTGTAGCAACTGTCGCAACCTGATTAAAAGTCCGCCTTATTTCCCCTTTAATGTTTAAAAAAAAGAGGCAGAGAGAAATTGAAAAAAAAAAAAATGAGTCTTTTTCGGCGATCTGTATAAACTGAAGTAACAAAACTGTGAGTAAACATACATTGGCTCTGAGAGGAATCTTTAGAAAATAGACACATGAAAATACATATGTTTTTACACACAGAGACACACACACATACACACACATTATAATACTGGGTTAATAAGGTCATCATTATCATCATCATCATCATCGCGTGCCCTGCCGACAGGCGTAGGCGTCCGTGCATATCAACAGATCTCTATCACTTGTCCACTAGATCAGTTCCACCAATGATATCACACCTTGCCACTATCGCAGTCCATCCATCATCTTCTCTCTTGGTCTGTCTCTCTCTCTTCTACCGCTGATCTTCCCAGTCGTCACACAATATTCTCCAAAGCCGCTCCCCCTGCCCACCCTCTTATAACATGAACAGAGAAGACGTTACTGAGGTAGGGGTGGTTCATTACCTAGCGCAACTTTTTTCATGGTTACAGTTACATTTTAAAAACACTTTAATGAACTGATTAATATGATTAATTAAACACAGGAGGGTTGGATTGAGGAATAGACTGCGTTCCACATATGAGGTATAAATGGAACAATAGGATGATGCTGATGATGATGACAATTCCGATGAATATAATGACGATGAGGATGAGGAGGATAAAATAATGAATGAATGAACTCATTGAATGCATGGAGCTTCAAAATGGAAAATCTTAGTCTAACAAGAGGATTCACACTTTCTATTTTGGTAAAGTAAGGGTCATTTTTTCCACGCCTGTAGGCGTATAGGGCAAATAGGGCTAGACCTATATTTGTATAGACCAATCGGCACAAGATGGGTGATGTGGTCAGCATCAGTCCGGCCACATTTACTTCCCAGTACTGCATGTTGTACCTCCTCAAGATTGGGTCGACCTGGGAGCCAAAGTCATTGAAAAGCGAACCCACAGCCTTTCGATCCTCAAGCGAGCATGTAGCCGCTACTCCGCAGCGACTCCCACTTTCTATTCCAGGTAACATAAAACATGACCCTTGACCCCTTAGGGTCATGGAGGCGTATCGATGGAAGCACTTGCACACATAGAGCTCGCCATCTTTGTCTTCCGCTTAGTGAATAAGTCTATGATAACTTCGTCTTCCTATTCATTTCTTTGCCCTCCTCTTTTTCGACGTCCCTCATTGTTCCTTGAAGTACAGTCTTTGCAATTCAATCACCACGTGGGAGAGAGAGTGTTATAGCAAGAACCAGAATTTAAGGGGTTGACATAACAGAATAATGGGATATGGAAAGTAAAGAATGTGTGCCATGTAAAGAGTAACAAATGCATGTATGGCGAGTTCCCTGTAACTGAAAAGGTTAACAAGCAACCTGGCAATGAAATAACCAGCAACTTAACAATTAACAAATCAACTAACCAAACATCTCACAAGTGGCACTATATTATCCTTTTATCTTTGAAGTTATCTCTGCGGAAACTCACCTGATCAAAATCTTTCTGGGTGTAAATCGGTCTTTCAATAACAACCATCTCCTCCACAAATGTTTCGTCCTCTCCATTTGCTCCATCATCTCTTCTATGAGGCCCTGGTGACAAGTAGTGACAGACATTTTTGTTTCGAACTAATATTAGTGAATAATAATAATAAAAACAATAATAATAATTATGAATTAAATATTAAAGATACATGTTAGTTGCGTATAATTTACAGGGCATTGCATAAATCAAACCCAGAATTTGTTGCCCGTTTACTGTGACTTTACTAGGCACTTTTTAGGTTCAGTAGTTTGTCACTGCTTTCTCGATACCACTGGCAAACCAATGTTGGGTATTCTGCTAGGATCGAAAACGGCACCTCGGCATTTCCAAGCGCCTTAGCCGCTATCGCCGAACGAAAATACTAACAAATTGTGAAATAATGTTATACATGCAGACAAATAAGAGTAATCATTTTGTGAGATCGTGCATCTTTCCACTAGTAGCACATTTTTATAATTAACATCATCATTATCATGATCATCATCATCATCATCATCATCACCACTATCATTGCCCTACTGTTCCACTTTATGTCACACGAGGCTTGCGCGGGTATATATGGAAAGTATATATATATATATATATATATATATATATATATATGTGTGTGTGTGTGTGTGTGTGTGTGTGTGTGTGCGTGTGTGCGCGACTTTCACTCTAAACTGGACGTTTTTGAAACCACCTAGGACATTCTTCAAACCAAATTAGACGATTTTAAAATTTAATAGGAACTTCGACTATCTGTGAAAACTGAAGTAACAAAACAAAGTCAGAAAAATCTATCAAAGTCAGAAAAATCCATGTTGGTTAACAGCTATTAACCAACAAAGTGGTGCAATCTAACGTAAAACATAAGCAGTTTAAAAGAAATAAAGTGACAAAAACCTTAATATAAGTTTAAGAAAGGTTCTATTTCGCCGAAAACTTTGCGCGATCTTTGAAGATCCGTGTGCAAACAACAATCCAAACGACAAGAAACAATTAGGATGTCGAAACAAATGCACCTGAAATACCAATGGAAAACTCGACAAAAACGTTTCCTTGTCAACCACTGGAAAATTCAAAGAATGAAAATAGTGAATAAGTCGCCAAAGTCGCTCTGTGTACTTGAAGAAAGATGTTTCATATTAAATTTGTCGCCTAGAGGAGCGTTAGCAGCTTGTGGAAACATGATAAGGTCAGTGTCTAACTGGCCCCGTTTACTTCCCCGTGTTATTTCACAGTACCCATGTTTTTGGATGGCTTGTTCTGTGAGATTAGGGCTGTGTGTTAAGCCCACCTCAGTAAGGAAACAAACCTACAACCACCGGGTTACAGGCAAGTGTGCTAGCCATGTTGTCACCGCGGCACACACACACACACGCACATGCACAGAAGCAGGCGGATGAGGAGAGAGAGAGAGAGAGAGAGAGAGAGAGAGAGAGAGAGAGAGAGAGAGAGAGAGAGAGAGAAAATGAGAGAATGAGAGAGAAAGGGAGAGAGAAAGACAGGTAGATAAGGAAAATCAAAACTACAAAAGTTGATATCTAACATTGTGTTTTTTCAACATTTTTTAGCTGAACCCCCCCCCCCCCCCCCCCCCCACTCATCCCTTGGCCCCCTTCTTAAATTAAAATACATGTGAATTATATATATATATATATATATATATATATATATATATATATATATATATATACGATATATATATATATATATATATATATATACAAAAAAGGAGGACAAAAAAGAAAAATCCAAAAGCACTATTAACCAAAACTTGGAGAGAAGCGTCCAAACAAATCCGAGTGGATCCACAAATACAACTGGTAATTTAGTTAAAGTTAGTTACGTATCTTTTACAGGACGTTGCAGAACCAACCCTAACTGTCCCTGGCTGTTGTGTGGTTTCTCTAGGCAAATTTACGTCCAGTAGTTTGCCATTGCTCCTGTTACCACTGTCGAAATCAACGCGAGGCGCATGGCCTGCAGCTGGGATCGAACCCGGCACCCCGGCATTACGAAGTCTTCGCATCGACTTAGCCACAGAGCCGACGCTAATTTAGTAGCTAACGTTGTTCTGGTCATGATGATATCTGCTTTTTCTGTTTTGATGTCGGACAAGGCAAAACTGAGATCACTCTACACGTCAAGCTAGAGCGCTGTTTTGTTTAAGTATAAATGCATTCCATTTCTAGACTGCTTGACGCCCCTCACCCTTCCCCCAGTCTCCAAAGATGTGACAATGAGACAATGAAATGAACCGAAATATTCAAAGGTGTTTAGAAAGAATTGAGTCAGTTGGTGAAAAACAAAAATATCCCAAGTGCGCAAACTCGCTTACTGAATAGTCCTTTGTGACCAGTAGTTCCTTTTATAGGGGCACAAATATTCGACAATGAGTTATGAAACTCTGAGTAAATGAGACTCATTTTGGGGCTTCAGAACCTCAGGGATTAGGCACCCTGTGTTCCCAGGGTGGGTTTTCGGGCTCCAATGTGTGTGGGGGGGGGGGGGGGGGACAGAATAGCCCCACTGATCCCACACTTAAAACGCATGTCGTAAAAGTCGACTAATTACGGGTGTTTCACTTCGAAATCGGGATGTATCTGCCTGGGAGACAAAGAACCAATAGTCTGCATACACATAGGCTAGATCTGTAAAACGGATGTTCAGGCAAAACTAAAAAATAAGACTCATTATTTTTCTTCTTCTTCTTCTTTTTTTTTTTCTTGACAGCTAAGATGTGATTTTGGCTATTTCGGCTCAGTACACCCAATTTCATCAGATCCTCAGTTAGTCTCTTTTCACGACATGCTTATTAATGAGCATTGCCCCCACACCACGCCAACCAGGCCCCAGAACCCACAGGGGAAAGGGAAAAGGAGGGGGGGGGGTGGATAGTCATCCTAATGTGCTAACTTCTTCAAATAATAATTCCCCACACTCTCTTTAAATGATTTTCAAATAAATTCATCCTTACTTTTAACGACCAACAAAGACAACAATGCTGTATTCAGTATGTACTCACTTCCAGTTCGCAACCATAAACGCTTGACTGGGCCATTATAAGGTACCTTTCCTGCATGATGAACTGGCGGAACCATTTTACCCGCTGCTTTTCTTTGTCCGTGATTCAGTAACCACAATCTGTCACTCTCATAAGGTCATTACCTCCAAGGTGTCCCAATTTCACCGGAGATATTTCAGCACTGTTGACTGATAAGCTCTTTCGGTCTTCAATTTCTCACACGCAGGATAAGTTGGAGTGCCAACATTGATAACAATACGCCAGATCACAGTTTCGGTTACCTATAGCGAGCGGTATACTTCACAACAACAAGACCTACCTATATACAATACAAGTAAGATAAGATGTAGATTTCTGAGGTCACAATATACGTTTAACAACCTGTATTTGTACACAGGAAATAAATGTATGTCCTTATCTACACAGGACTGCAGGTTACAGCGACTAATATAGCTATTACAGGTATCCAAATTATATCGTTTTTAGAGGTTGAACAGGAGCTTGTGGAGTCTGCCATGGTTGTTTGCAATCCGGATTGACACAAACAATACACTGCGCAACTGACATACTGTAAAACCCCGATTAACTGTCACTCGTTTAACTACCAGTTTATGTTTTCCGTTATTGACTAAACAACGAAAAAAAAAAAAGATATTGGGTACTTTTTTTTTTACACGACCACATCTCGTCAGCTTCGAGATTTCATAGGGAAATCATAGGAATCCCTAGAGGTGTCCTTGGACTGTACCTTGTTACGGGGCAGGGGGTTTAGGGCTAGTGTTAATTGAGTATCGAATACTACCACTACCCCCCTCCCCCCCGCCCCTTCCCCATACTATAGCATGTTCTGCGGATTTCGCTACCAAATCTCAAAGCCGACGAGATGTGATCGTATAAAGTTAAAGTACCAAAGGTTGTTATAGAGTGACCACCAGTGAAGAAAAACAAACTGATGACGATGAAAGATCAGTTCTTAACAGAAACCTTGAACTAGCCACTCAGAAGCAAAAACAATGTTATCAAAATTCATCGACTGGTTTGAGGAGGCAAATACAAAACAGATCCGACTTGGGCATTAAGATACGAAACATCGCCTCGCAAAAAAAAGCTAGAGCCTTGAAGACACAGAAGGAGATGCCAGATTATTGGAAAGTTACGTAGGTTTCTATTTTTTTTTTTTTTTTGTAATACATTGGTGTACAATACTACTTTTATATTGAAGTTTATATTGATCGTGAAGTTAAATACAACATTCGTCCTAAGCTCCCAGTGAGGTTACGGTACAAATTTAATAAGATATTTCAGTTATTCACACATTCGGTTATCCGTTATAGCCTTGGTCCGGGCGGTGACGGTAATCGAAGTTTTTACTGTATTTCGACATAATTAGTTGTTCAACGTATTGTTTGTATTCGCATTATTTAAATTTATAACGAGAAAAAAAGGTGTTTTTGAACTGAGAACCGCGACATTCCAACTCTTTCGCCGCATAAAGAAAACTGAATGAACAATGAACGTCCGCGAATGCTAATGCTTCCATCACGGCTGTCCTACAACTGGCTGCTAGGCTTAAATGTTGATCAGATAGGATCTCATATAAGCTATAGATTATGAATCATGCCATCACAGATGTTTAAATAATCTCTTACATTCGCAAAAGAAGGATAATGAATAAATAAAAAGATAAGTAGAAATTAATAAAAAGCTAGAGAGAGAGAGAGAGAGAGAGAGAGAGAGAGAGAGAGAGAGAGAGAGAGAGGGAGAGAGAGAGAGAAAGAGAGATAAAACGAAAAAACGAATGAACTTTATTTTCAAAGGGTTACAAATTGGGCGCGCAGGCCCGTCTCACATTCGGCGCTATCAAGCACTCATCTTTCAGACCACGAATTAAATGTTTATTTAAAAAATATACATAATGAAATCGTGCACACAGACATCACACATACACAATCATATACTAAAAACTACACATGTGCACATACTCTTACATGTTCATACATAAACAGTTACGTACACACACTCATACATGACATACATACATACATACATAATACATACATATTACATACATACGTACATATATACATACAAACATATATACATACATACATACATACATACACACAGACGGACAGACAGACAGACAGACGGACAGACAGACAGACAGACAGACCAGGACAGACAGACAGACAGAAGGACAGACAGACGACAGACAGACAGACAGACAGACAGACAGACAGACAGACAGACAGACAGACAGAACAGACAGACAGACAGACAGACAGACAGACAGACAGACAGACAGACAGACAGACAGACAGACAGACAGACAGACAGACAGACAGACAGACAGACAGACAGACAGACAGACAGACAGACAGACAGACAGACAGACAGACAGACAGACAGACAGACAGACAGACAGACAGACAGACAGACAGACAGAAAGACAGACAGACAGACAGACAGACAGACAGACAGACAGACAGACAGACAGACAGACAGACAGACAGACAGACAGACAGACAGACAGACAGACAGACAGACAGACAGACAGACAGACATACATACATACATACATACATACATACATACATACATACATACATACATACATACATACATACATACATACATACATACATACTGTAATGATGTTATAAATAGGGATAATGTCAGGGGATGATTGGCATAACTGGGGAAGTCCCTGAGAGCATGGGTTTCACGGAGATATGGTGAAACGACAGGAAAGAGTGGGTCACGTGTGAATGAGGAGATCTGGGGGATTGAGAATCAGGCGGGGATTCGGTAACTGGGCCCCAGAGAGAAAGGATGGAAGATGAAGCTGTGAATATGAATGGAGAATGACTAGAGCATGTGGATCTGAATCGGCGAGGAATGAATGATCGAGAGGGCCAGCTGTGATGGTGCCCTGTTTGATTGTCAAAGCCAGCTGTGAATATGTCAACGTCTATTGTCCGAATGCTGTAAGTGGATTCACCTGTGATCTGTGTATTGAGCTAACGTGTAAATAAACTCGTGAAATGTGCCGCTGGTGTTAACCGTTGTTAGACGTTGTGTGACCGTGAAGAGGATCATGTCTGCTTGATTGGTTGTGAAGCTCTAGACATCAGAGCCAGTGTTAACTCTGCACCACAGATAGCCAGTGTGGAGGAGACACAAAAGGGCAGTCATTACATTGGGGACCCGTCCTAAGTGCGAATACATTGTAAGTTATAAGTATGAGTTACAGTGCAGGCTTGTTCTAACTATGCCAGTACATTAGACGTAGTGTTTTTGTGGACAGAAGTAGAATTTAGGCAAACACCGGCAGCGGTAAGTTTTGAGTGACTATGTGTGTTGGAAGATGGAGTTTAAAGAAATGTCGGGGTATTATGTAAGACCAGGACATGCTGTCAAGGGCATTAAGTAAAACCGGGACAACTGAATTCCAGACTCTAGTCATTCTGAAACAAACAAGCTAGCCTGAGAAAAATTGGTTAGAAGAAAACACGGCGAAACAATACTGGGTAATGTATTCACTTCACGTGTGAAAAAATTTGCACAAGTTTTCATCCCGCGCGTGGGAACGCTTGTTCGTCGCTGGAAAGAGACTGTGTAAGCTGAACTTTTGACCCTTGTGGTGGGTAATCCACGACGGAAAATTGTAAGCAGCAGTATCCCTGTGATCGTTGTTTAACGTGGGTTTTGTTCGTCAAACAAGAGGTCATAAACCAGAGATACTAATTTCGGACTAGATTTCACCGCAAGAACACTGCATTGCCAGGGCCCAAGACGGCACTCAGTTACAGCGAGCAAGGTCATCAACAACGGTCAAGTACAACACAGTAGCAGATAAACGTCATCAGCGACAGCTAACTCGAGGCAACCCGTACAGTGAATGCCTCAGGTTCAAAAATATTGTCAATAAAAAAGAACGGGGTCCAGTCAGCACCAGAAGTAGTACTTTTACTACTAAATGTTTGTAATACGTCCGTATAGGTGAGTTCAAGTGTGTATTGTGTAGACAAGGAAGGAGTGGTGTTTATCAACATAATTACGTCACGAAATGTTTACAATTATAATGGATAGGCAGTAAAAACAGTGATTAATGTGATAGACTATGACTATTCAGGTTGTAGAGTAGAACTACATACATTCTTTGTAAGAAAAGTATTTCAGTGAGAATCTACATTTATAACAGTTGTGGTGACAATTAAAGTGAAATTAATATGCGCTAACTGTGAAACATTAGTGATCTGTGCCAACTGATCAACTTCAGTGTAGATTGTTAAACTACAGGGTATAAAGACTTTTGGACATATTTGAATTATTGAATGAGCATAAAACTAATGGTAGTCTTTTAAGATTATCTGCAGACTTAGACCACGACAGAAGACAAGAGCAGTGTCCTACAAAGATCAGAAGAGCGTGTGCAGAGACAGTAAAGACGTGCAGTGGAGCATCAAGGGCCACAAACCTAATCCAGTCCATCCGAACAGCAGAAGAGAGCAAGGGAGCCATCACCAGGACCAAGGAAAAGAGTCAACTCATTACATTGTTACATGCTTTCTTTGTTCTATTTTCAGGTTCTTTGATTGTGATATTCTATTATTCTATTTAAGTAAAATAGATAAATATTTTTTTTTTTATTATTAGTTGAGTATAAAAAATTAGTTAGGGGATATAATTAAATTTAAACTTTCAGTTATTTAATTTAAGGTATAAATTAAATAATACGGGATTTATCCTAAAATTAAAACAGGTTCAAAAGTAATAAGTTACAGTAATCAGTTTTAAAAATGTCAAACCTAGCAGAATACATAAATCTGGGGAAAAACAGTTAGGGCTATCAGGAGAAGACTTGAGAAAATTCTGTGAAGGAAGAGAACAGGAGGACAAAGAACGCGAAGTGAGCTTAAAGAAGCACAAAGGGTTCAACAGCAACAATTGGATCGTGAAGAAAAAGGCGCCGAAGCCACGCGCCCAGGAAGGAGAAATGAGACGAAGAGCCCACGAGGCAGCACTGAAAGATAAACAGTTACAGCATGAAGCAGCAATGAAACAACAGCAATTAGACCATGAGAAAGAAATCAAATGCAAGAGTTAAAAATTGAACAACAGCGGTTGACAGCACAAATAGAGGCAGACAGGACAAAAGGTTGAAGCACAGATAAGAACAAAAGAAATGGATAATGAATCCAAAGCAGAAACTGGCAGCACAAAGGGAAAGAGCTAAAGAAGAAGAACATAAAATTTACAAAATACAAAGGATTAATAAAGAATTTGGTGAAAAGGATGACATTGGATCATGGATTTCAGCATTTTTCTACTACAAGTTCGGTTTCATAAAATTCCAAAAGAAGATTGGGCAATACTGTTCCAAAGACACCTTGGAGGAGAAACCGTTAAAAATATTGGAGACAGTGCCAGAAAATTTACGACTTGATTTTGATTATATTAAAGACCGGATAATGAGACACTATGACCTACAAGAAGGACAGGATACAGATTGCAATTTATGATTTAAAACCAAAATCAAATCAAACATTTGTTGATTATATGTCCGAAGTTCAGACAACTTTTCAGAAATGGGTAGATTCAGCCAAAAATTAACAACGACTATGATCTGTTAGTTGATTACTATTAAGAAGTAAATTGCTAGAATCATTACCAAAACCTATGACCACATTTCTGAAGGAAAGGCAACAAACCTACTTCGTTAAAACATCTTGAACAACTAGGAGAAAATTATTATGCAGCACATCGTGATATTTTTCTCATACCACAAAAAACACTGAGATATACTCAGGAGCCAGTGCCGAAGGACAAAAGTCATATGAAACAGGATATAATAGATCAGCATATCCGTCCAGAAGAAAATTTAATGGAGGAAGGAAAATAACCAATAATAGATTGTGACATATGCAAAAAAAGGCATGGTAATGAAACCATTTGTGACGCCAATCAATTGTATGAACAAAAGAAGGTCAGAAAGAAAATTGAAAAACAGGAGGAAAAAGGTAAAGAGATATGATAGTACAAGTAAATGCTGGGCTTGTGGATTCTACGGGCACACGCGTCAATTTGCAAATATAAAAAAGAATTTAAAGCAGCAGCAGTATGTGAAACATCAGACTCCGAGTCAGAAAGTGATATATCAGAAACAAATGCAGCAGTGCTACTAGAAGAAGATAAATGCACAATATGTGAAACGTTTCAAGAATATGGAGGACTTACCGTGTGGACATAAGATACCGGTGCATAATGCAAATTCTGTGAAAGACTGTGGGAAATTAAAACCTACATAAAGGAATAGTTGATAATCGAATCGTCTCAATTTTAGAGATACAGGAGCGACGATCTCAGGTATACATAAGTCATTAGTGAAACAGAGGATATGACTGATAAAGTGGTTAGATGCAGAACATTCGGAGGTAGAATAGAAAAAATTCAGAATAGCATCAGTATGGGTCAAAAACGCCATATACCACTAAGAAGATGGACATGGCTGTATTAAGTTCACCGTGTGCAGAACTTATCATTGGTAACAACCAGGGCTGAAAGAGATGACAGATCATGAAATAAAACAGTGGGAGAAAGAAAACATACCTGAGATGACAGAAGAGATGATGCTAACCCACGCAGAGACAAGAGACAAATGCAGTCATGGAAGATAAAAAATGACAGTGTAAATCTGCAGGAAATAGAAAATGTAGCAGCAGTCACAAGGAGTGTAACAAAAAATCAACAAACTCAAGTACACTCCGTAACATGCACAAAGAACAAATACCAGTAACTACAGAAGATAAAAAATCTCACAGATTTTGTCCAAAGTCTATCAACAAACTACAAAAAAAAACAAGTAAACTTAATAATACAGTGGCTAGTAACATTAATTGTGACCAGTGTTAATGTCAAGTG
Organism: Candidula unifasciata; assembly: GCA_905116865.2. Taxonomy (NCBI): domain Eukaryota; kingdom Metazoa; phylum Mollusca; class Gastropoda; order Stylommatophora; family Geomitridae; genus Candidula; species Candidula unifasciata. Next base: position 94,299 of record CAJHNH020002388.1, on the reverse strand, counting down.
TTAATTGTTGTGTTTAAATGTGTTAGGAAAGTTGCAATATTCAAAGTATCAGTTATTCACAATGCAATTGAACAGGAAGCCAACAAAATTAAACTGTGATCAAGGAAAAAATAATAAAAAATAAGTTTCGAGCAAGAGGCATTAAATATTGTCATCAGTTTAAAAAGAAAGAAAAAAAAAATTACCAATGATAGAATTTCCTAATTAGAGAAGAATTTAGTCATTACAGATAAAACTGCAGAACATAAATGCTAATGACAACGCTAGTTTACCATTAGACATTAATACAAAAGTTTAAATTTGATATTAGGCATGTTAAAGCTGTTAAAAACCACATTCCAGATATTATGTCTAGGTTATAACGATAGTAAACAGAAAAATCACAAGGGGAGTTAAATAGAAAAGGGAGATAATTATAGGTAACAGTCTAACATTACTAACGAATGTTCAATAAACGTGTTGTTACTAACAATTAATATTCAAATAAAATAAATGTTGTATGAAGTGATGATATGAAAGTTATGATGTGAAAGTGATAATGAGGAATGGTGTATGAATTTAAAAATAAAACTGAAAGATGGTGTATGAGTTTATAAAAAACCAACAGACACATTAGGTTATAATAGAAATTTTATTAACAGGCAATTCAGATGTTGCTTTGAAACATAGAAATTGGAAATATCTATGATATAGTGTACAAACAGAAAATGCGAAATTGCACCAAATGCAAAAATGAGAAAATTCTGGCAAAGTTTTGGTATAAACCATGGTGAATGACGAAGACCAACAAGGAAGTAGCAATCACTTTGAATGAACTTTCAACAGGAAACTTGGTTTGTCTATGGGGGACATACAGAACTGTGTGGATTTATAAGTCTGGTTTTGGAGCCATTTTTGGACTTCCGCGTTGTTGAGGAACGCTTTGGGGTGTTGTTGTTCAATCTTCTTTAGGTAGACTGACTTCAGGACTTGATAAGTACGTCACAGAGCCTATAAGGTCATCCCGCGTTGTTTGAGGAACGCTTTGGGGAGGTGATTCTGTTAGCATATTGCAAGAACTGTCAAGGGGAGTGACAAAAGAGATGCTGCATATGTGGTACAAAGTCAGAGAACCGATGGTAGAATTCCAGCCAACAGTAAAAAGTATTAGTAAAATAAGGCAATATATTCTTATATGGAAATTTATATAGGTTATAGAAAAAAAAAAATATTGCATATTTTTTTTTGTTTAAGGGGAGGAGAGATGTAATGATGTTATAAATAGGGATAATGTCAGGGGATGATTGGCATAAACTGGGGAAGTCCCTGAGAGCAGAGGTTTCACGGGAGATATGGTGAAACGACAGGAAAGAGTGGGTCACGTGTGAATGAGGAGATCTGGGGGATTGAGAATCAGGCGGGGATTCGGTAACTGGGCCCCAGAGAGAAAGGATGGAAGATGAAGCTGTGAATATGAAGGGAGAATGACCACTAGAGCATGTGGAATCTGAATCGGCGAGGAAAGAAAATGAATCGAGAGGGCCAGCTGTGATGGTGCCCTGTTTGATTGTCAAAGCCAGCTGTGAATAGGGTCAACGTCTATTGTCCGAATGCTGTAAGTGGATTCACCTGTGATCTGTGTATTGAGCTAACGTGTAAATAAAACTCGTGAAATGTGCCGCTGGTGTTAACCGTTGTTAGACGTTGTGTGACCGTGAAGAGGATCATGTCTGCTTTGATTGAGTTGTGAAGCTCTAGACATCAGAGCCAGTGTTAACTCTGCACCACAGATAGCCAGTGTGGAGGAGACACAAAGGGCAGTCATTACACATACATACATACACACACACACACACACACACACACACCACACAACATACATAACATACATACATACATACATACATACATACATACATACATACATACATACATACATACATACTAACATACATACATACATACATACATACATACATACACATACAGACATACATACATACATACATACATACATACATACATAACATACAGACATACATACATACATACATACATACATACATTACATACATACATACATACATAACATACATACATACATACATACATACATACATACATCCATACAGACATACTACATACATAACTACATACATACATACATACATGTATGCCTACCTGCCTACCTACCTACCTACCTACCTACCTACCTACCTACCACCCCACCCACCCACCCACCCACCCACCCGCCCGCACACAGACGGACAGACAGACAGACAGACACGGAGAGAGAGAGTGGAGAGAAAGAGAGAAAGAGAGAGCCAAAGAGAGAGAGAGAGAGAGAAAAAACGAACTTTGTTTTCAAAACATTATGTATTGCGTAGCAATAATTAAGACACCTAACTCCTCTTTCTCCCAACTACACACACACACACATACATGAAGAGGGGAGAGAGAGAGAGAGAGAGAGAGAGAGAGAGAGAGAGAGAGAGAGAGCAAGAGCGAGAGAGAGGGAGAGAAAAGATGAGAGAAAAATAGTGAACGACAAACTGCCACGCTTCTGGACTTATGGTGAGTATGTTGTGCCAGCATCATGTTGTCATAGAAACGGGTTGCCGATATAATGCGAGTCTGAGTAGACAAACGTGTCAAAAACCAATGTGATAGCCAAGAGGTTCCTGAAATATCGTGCACTTATTGCGGAATATTCTTGTCAAGGCGGGCTTGTCTAGTCTTACTCACCACCGCCATGGGATATAATTCCCATGCATCTGACAATAGTCAAACATCGTAAGAAAATTGCGATGGTGCCCACTGATAAGGGAGTGGCCGTGGTGTAGCGGCTAGACGTTCGACCGCGGATCGGAAGGTCGTGGGTTCGGATTCTGACTTAAAAAAAAAATACTTTGGCTTCCAGGTCGACCCAGCGTCAAGTGGGTACCAGGTGCAGTCGGGGAAGTAAAGGCGGTCGGCATTGTGTGTCCACGTCACTAATCAAGTGCCGACTGGTCTATAAAATATAGGTCTAGCCCTATGTGCCTAATACGCATGAAGGCATACAAAAGGATTCTTTATTTATTTTTTTTTCAACCGCTGATGAAACAACTGAGCGGTTGAATACAAAAGCAAACCAACTAGAACCCAAACTGCCTACCGTTAAATACACAGTGCAGACAACTAATCACAAGAATCTATCTGGCTATTGTTGAATACCATCGTGTGGCTTCGAACCCGGCACTTCGAAGCGCGTTTGCAACCCTTAAGCCACAAACGTCGACTCAGCCCAAGCTCCTGCCAATAATTACAAGTCCGTGGCCTAGTCGTTGCGAGTCCGACTGATGATTCCAACGTACCGCGATCGAAACCCACTGCTGGCTGTGGGGATTTTTATCATGTTATCGGGGGCGTCGCAGGTCGACCCAGCCTAAAATAGGTACCAGGATGTGTGTCCTAAGGAAATAACGACTGCCGACGTGATGCTGACCACATTACCCACCTAGTGCCGGTTGGTCGGTAAAAATATGGGTGCTTTTCCCGATGCGTCTACAGGCGTGAAAATAGATCTTTACTTACCACTGACACTAGGGCGCTTATGAGATACATTCCCATCCCTTTAACACAAACACATGTCATAAGTATGATATATACACACTTGCCACTACACTTGACGTTTATACAAATATAAAAATAAAACAGAAATATTACTTGTTCTCATGCTTTGTGGTTGTTGGGCGTACGCGCTACCCTTGTTATTTTTATAGATCAATCGTGGAGGCCGACTTTCTTTCACATAACATTTCCTGGTACCCATTTATATGCTAGATCAACCTCATATAAATTGTTTTAAAAAAATATGTTGAGGAATTGATCCCTAACGCAGATTCCAGGAGAACGCCAAGCTGTTATTGTGGCTGTAAATTTGTAATCGTTATTCATAAATACACAGTTCCAGCTTCATACCAAACGGGTCACTTCATAGTTTGTCAGTTCCTGTGACAACAAGGGAGCTGCGTGATCTCGATGCATGGTGTCCGCCTCGAGTGCTAGAGGTTCCGGGTTCAATCCCCGGTAAGAGCTAGGATTTTTTTCCCGTGGACTTAGACTTCTAGTAATTCCCCCTGGTTCTCTGGGTAGTTGGCATTGTTGCGTACGTAAAAAATCCCTTCGCAGTTGGAAATCGAAAAGAGTAGTCCAACGGCGCTGCTCAGGCAAAATCTTGAGTTAAAAATCTACCCAAAGCATTTCAGGATCCTCGCCGGTGCTATAGAACCTGTGCCCTGTGCTGAGCGCCTTCAAACTCAGACTTGAGTTAGAAGAAGAACGGAGCACTTATGGGTTACACCCGTGTGCCATGATGTTGATCCGTTAGTTCAAAACCTCAAAACTTCAAACCCTTGCCAGCGAGAACGAGACAGAATATCAATCACCGTCCCTCATGAAAAGAAAACGACACAGGCTACTGTCTTAGCAGATACAGCAGCATACACGATCGTTACATGCATAGATGCAATTCTTACTGTATGCAGGTAGAAAATGGACCCGTATCATCCATTGAATGTCAAAAGGTAAAAAAAAAAATCAAGGAAATTGCAGCACGCTAATGCATAGCCAAGCGTCTTTTATCTTGTTTTACATGTTACATGGCCTTTACTCCTTACACTATCTCGTATTAATGAAGCTTACACGTTTTTCTGCACCATAGCACGTCATTGTTGTGTAATCGCTAATTTAAACAAATTAAAATCATTAATTTTTATAGTGTAGTTTTAAATGAAACCTCTTGTATTTATTTATTTGGGACGGTAACTCTAAACGTGATCTGTTCTTGTTAATTGCCCTTGCCGTTGCCATCATCATCATCAACATCATCATCATCATTAATCATCATCTTCATCATCATCATCAATTTGAATTGACCATGTTCAATCCTTACCTCTGGAGCTAGCCTATTCTAGATAGCACTAATTATAATTTTGGCTGTTGTTCAAACTATTAGTTCATTGTGTGTTTCTTAGCAAGAGCTAGGGTGGGGCTTCAAATAAAGAAAAAAATTCATCTTAAAAAGGACGGTGAATTATTGGTGATAATTACATGCATGCCTGAATTAGTTAAAGCACAATAATATATTTCTCACTCATGTCTTCAATATCGGTACAAAATTTTTGCATAACGAAAATGAGCGATTTAAAAGAACATCCCAAAACCGTGCCTCCAGTTTTAAAATGCCGGAATCCTAACTTCTCAGCCGCACAGCCCAAGATATATAAATACATAACTAGATATCCACCTCCCTCAGTAACAACACATCATGTTTAATATGAAACGGAAGAGAGAAAAAAAAAAACGGAAACTATGAGACTTGCGACTTGTACACGCACGAAACAAGATACCATAAATCAGACAAAAGTCCCTCAAAGAAATGGCATACAGGAGACATTGCAAGAATTATTAGCTTCAGAGTTTTATAGACACAGTTTCCCCCGCAATGAACGTATAATCCAGTCTGAGGTTGTCAGCGCCACCTACATGCTGATTTTCTTATAATAATTTATGCGTTTTATTACGATAGCGTCACAGTGATTAATTCCATTAATATTCACAGTTGCTATAACTAATTACATTAATATATAATAACGGTGAATTGACGCATGACAAGCTAGTTGTTTTAAGGGTATATAGGGCTAGACTTACATTGTATAGATCACATTAAGGGCCCTTTGAGATCAGATTAACAGTTCGGAAGCACAAACGGATGATGATCATGGTCTAAAGCGAATGGCGCAGCCAGGAGTGACCAAGGGATATGCCTGACGCTTAACACCCAGGGACGAACATACAATCAAACTCTTACTGGTTTCATCGGAATTCAAACTCTACACCTGCTGCTGAAGATGGGGACGGTGCACTTACAAAAATGTCCCGAGAGCTATGATATCGTTTTTTTTTTTAATTCAAAACTCATAACGGTAATTAATTCCATAGAAATGAATTCCATTAACATAGAGCCAGAGAAAAGTAAAGAACTCATCTTCATGGATGAAGTGTCTCTGGTATACGGTTTCTCTACATGGGTTCCAGGACCCGATTTTGGAAGGCAAACAAAAAGAATAGGCTCATTGTCGCTTAAGTCTTTTTCCTCAGATCAATACATCATGTGACCCTTTCACACGCCATTCAGGCGTATAGGGTATATAGGGCTAAACCTATATTTTATAGACCAAACGGTACATGTGGTCAGCATCACGCTTGCCGCCTTTACTTCCCACGACTGTACCTGGTACTAACTCAAGGCTGGGTCGACCTGAGAGCCAAGGTCATTTAAAAAAATCCGGCTCTCGTCAGGAACCGAACCTACGACCTTCCAATCCGCAAGCGGGGGTCTAGCCGCATACGCCACGGCGACTCCCAATACATTATGTGTTACTTGATATTTTCATCGTTTCCAATTGATGTCTTATGTTAAATTTTGCATGTCATGTTTAGTCATTGACTATAAAGAACTGTTTAACACTTCGGATATTTCCTTAAAAGGCTGTGCATTTAACACGCGTGAAGGTAGTATAGCTATGAGTTTATTTTTTTCATTATTGCCCCCATCAAATATCAACTAGAACCTCCTAGGGGCTAAAAGAAAAAGAGTTAACAATGTCGTAAAAGCTGACTTCAGGGTTACTTTCTTCTGCTGACAATGAACGATACACACTGAAAAGGAGACAAAGTTCCGTGGTCATGTGATGAGGGGAGAAAAAAAAAAAAACACTGGAAAATATTATGACGACAGGAAAGATTATTGGTAAAAGAGGTAGAGGCAGACCAAGAGAAACGATGGTGGATGGCTTAGGACAGTGGCACTGAGGATTATCATTAGTGGAATTGATCCAGAACACCAAAAAGCCGATATTTGTGGAGATGCACGAACGTCTACGCCAGCTGGCAAGGCACTTGATGGTAAATCAATGGTACGCAGTCTCTAGGTAGACACAGTCACTAAAAACTATATCACTGCGAACTACTAAAAATTACGGATCTATTAAATTGAAACGGCAATGCTGTTTTTGTTTTCAAATATAATATTGGAAATAATCCATAAACGCTGTTAAATAACGCGTGACAATCTTTGTCCACGATAGCCAGTAGGTGAAAGTGTAACACACACTTCTCTTAAGTGAATCCCACAAAAGACTTCATACATCCTTTTAGGATACTGTGGTGGCGCTAAACAGATCCAGCCACCTATATGTACGTAAGCATGAGAAGGCCCTATATGTGATAACTTTGTAGGTCAAATGATGCCTGTGCATTGTGGTTTAGTATTACAATCCAGAGATCATTTTTTAATGCCAACAGGAGCCAGTACTATCCAGAAGTCTACCAGAGCTTGAAGCTTGTAAATCGATTCTTTTAACCTTTACAGTTCCCTACCTCCCTTGAATTCCTTCCTGGCGGTGACACCCAAAATGTACTATGTCGTATGAATGCGTACATATACTATAGCAGGGGCGTTGCCACAAAGAAAACACTGGCGGGGGGAGGGGAGCTCTGGCGGAGGGCGTTGTGAGCGTCAAAGTGCATAAGCCTTGTTGAAGTGTTTAATAATAAAAAGGAAACAATCTGCCTATTCTTTGTAGAACCAACCCTAGCGTTTTTCACTGCGTGTGGTTTTACAAGGCGACTGTATACGTTCAGGAGTTCGCTAATGCGCCTTAACGGTCGGTTTAAAGTACTAATGTAGAATATCGCCACAAAGGCTCTGCTGCGAAATCGTCTCCAGTTGAAATTGAATCGGGTATACATGAATTACGAAGCGCGTTCACAACACCCACGCGTTATTATTCATAATAGGCTGCTAAACGGCACATACATACAAGTATATATTTCAAAGGTTAGTTGCGTATCCTTCACAGGACGTTGCAGAACTAACCCCAACAACCCCTGGCTGTTGTGTGGCTTCTCTAGGCAAATTTACGTCCAGTAGTTTGCCACTGCCACTGGACGGTCGGCTCCCTGATACCACTGTCGAAACCAAAGCATAGCCCGCAGCCGGGATCGAACCCGGCACCCCGGCATTACGAAGCGTTCGCATCGACTTAGCCACAGAGCCGACATATATTTGGAAACAAGAAAAATAGGCAAGCAACAAATTAATAGGAGAACTTCTATACCGGTGTGCGTGTGGGGAAAGGGGAGGGGTAGAGGTGGGGGGGGGGGGGCTCTCTTGGTTCACAAGCACCCAAGCTCTGACGCTTCTGTACTCTGGTACATGCAAACCATATTTGTAAAGTAGCAGAGCATGTCGTTCTAAAGCCAGGGTTAGCTAGAGTGTCAGTGCTCGTTCAAGAAGCCAGGGTTGAATAGAGTGTCAATGGTCTTTATTCATGTTTTCAAAGGCTGACGAGCTAAATATATTTTACAAATACAGCGGCAGACACAAGCAGATTAAAACATATACGTAAACATACACACAGTTTTTTTAAAAATACCTTTAACCATACACCCGTCCGTTTGACAGTCCATCCACCTACCCATCCATTCAACAATCCATCCATTCAGCCATTCATCTATCTATCCACCCACCCATCCATCCATCCATCTATCCATCCATTAATTCATCCATCCATCCATCCATCCATCCATCCATCCATCCATCCATCCATCCATCCATCCATCTATCCATCCATCCATTCATCCATTCATCCACCCTCCCACCCATCCATTCAACCATAATTTATTCAACCATCCATCCATTCACCCATCCATCCATCCATACATTAAACCACCCATCCATTCATTCATACATCTACCCACCTATCAATTCATTCACCTATCCATCTTTCATCAGTTCCACATCCACTGATCCACCCATCTATCCATTCATTCAGTCACCCATCCATCCATCCATCCATCCATCCATCCATCCATCCATCCACCCATTCAACCAACAATCCATCCATTAATTTTTCCATTCACCCATCTATCCATTCATTCATCTATCTATCATTCACCAGTTTAACATCAACTTATCCATCCATCTATCCATCCATCCATTCAACCACCCATTCATCCATTCACTCATCCATCCACCCACATATTTTTTCATATATCCATCCTTCAACAGTTCCACATCCACTGATCCATTAATCCATTGATGCATCCATCCAATCACCCATCCATTCATTTATCCATCCATCTATCCATTTTTTTAATAATTCATTCATCTATCCATCCTTTAGCAGTTCCACATCCATTCCACATCCACTGATCGATCCATCCATTTAACCATCCATCCAGACATTCAATCATTCAATTATCCACATATCCATATACACATCTATCAGTCAAAGCACTCATCTATCTGTCCTTCCATTCATTCATTCATTCATTCATTCATTCATTCATTCATTCATTCATTCATTCATTCATTCATTCATTCATTCATTCATGCATTTATCCATTCATACATTCATCCATTTTTTATCCATTCATCAGTCCATCCATCCACCAATGTATCCATCCATCCACCCATCCATTTATCTCTGCATGCTTTCATCCATACATCCCTCTTAGTGTTTATATGCCAACCAAATCACCTCTCTTCCACAGTCCATCCATCCATCCATCCGTAGATCCATCCATCCATTTATTGATCTATTCATCAATCAATTCATCCAACCATTTACTCACATACTCAAAAGCATTCACACACAAATAGGTATTTTTACATGCATATACCTACCTACCTACATACATACATACCTATTTATCTTCCTACACACATACATACGCACGTACATACATAAATACACACACACACACACACACATACATAACCCCTCCGTCCATCCATCCATCCACCCAGCAAGCAAGCTAGCCAGCTATCTGTCTGTCTTTATGTCACTTTGTCTGCCTGTCTGTTGTCTGTCTAGCATTGTGTTAATCCATTCAATTGTAAGTTATTTCGCCTGTTTATCTATCTGTATTGATATGTATATTTTTATGCTTGTGTCTGCCTATTTTATGAATCTCTCTCTCTCTCTCTCTCTCTCTCTCTCTCTCTCTCTCTCTTCTCTCTCTCTCTCTCTCTCTCTCTCTCTCTCTCTCTCTCTCTCTCTCTCTCGCACACACACACTGTGTTTTTACCCCCCCCCCCCCTAAATATTGTGTATATGTGCATACTGCTATGCGAACATATAATGCTTTATAAAAATGTAAAAAAAAATTGCAATTTATGTGCGAAAGATGAAGTTTGGACAGCGAAAGATGAATGTTTGGACAGCGAAAGATGAATGTTTGGACAGCGAAATATGAATGTTTCGACAGCGAAAGATGAATGTTTGGACAGCGAAAGATGAATGTTTGGACAGCGAAAGATGAATGTTTGGACAGCGAAACATGAATGTTTGGACAACGAAAGATGAATGTTTGGACAGCGAAAGATGAATGTTTGGACAGCGACAGATGAATGTTTGGACAACGAAAGATGAATGTTTGGACAACGAAAGATGAATGTTTGGACAGCGAAAGATGAATGTTTGGACAGCGAAAGATGAATGTTTGGACAAGGCAAAACTAAGACTGGGATGGGTGCTCAATTTGTGACTGAGAAAAAAAAAAAAAACTTTTATTACTTTTTTCTTCGCTCTCTCTCTCCCTTTCTGTCTCTCTGTCTGTCTCTGTCTCTGTCTCTGTCTCTCTCTCTCTCTCTCTCTCTCTCTCTCTCTCTCTCTCTCTCTCTCTTTTCATACTGTCTGTGCCCGTAAACATACTGTATGTGCCCGTAAACATACTGTCTGTGCCCGTAAACATACTGTCTGTGCCCGTAAACATACTGTCTGTGCTCATAAACATACTGTCTGTGCCGGTAAACATACTGTCTGTGCCCGTAAACATGCTGTCTCTGCCCGTAAACATACTGTCTGTGCCCATAAACATACTGTCTCTGCCCGTAAACATACTGTCTGTGCCCGTAAACATACTGTCTGTGCCCGTAAATATACTGTCTCTGCCCGTAAACATACTGTCTCTGCCCGTAAACATACTGTCTGTGCCCGTAAATATACTGTCTCTGCCCGTAAACATACTATCTCTGCCCGTAAACATACTGTCTGTGCCCGTAAATATACTGTCTCTGCCCGTAAACAAACTGTCTCTGCCCGTAAACATACTGTCTATGCCCGTAAATATACTGTCTCTGCCCGTATATATCTCCCTCTGTTGTCTGTGCATCGTCAAGTGATATCCAAATCTAGGTAAGGAGGTCACAAAGGTGACATGGTGTCAAAGCAAACAGCCTCTGGAGCAGGTAGGAACGTTGTCCTCAGTTACCAAACACCAGAAAGCATCCACTCTTGCCTGCGCAGGTAATGTATGCAAGACCCAGCGGAGTCCCCCATTATCCTTAAGTTACATTGAAACAAGGACACTTCAATGTCAAACGAGTACGCCCTCTTAATTCTAGGACAAAGGGGCAAACATAATTACATGTTTTGCATTAATTTAGTTCTTAAATTTCACAGGTAGCTGGCTTCTGGTAATTGCAATCGCTTTTGCTCGGGCATAATTAGAATGTCCTTGCTTCTGAAATGTTGGCTGTTAAAACAAATAAGGATTCCAATCCTGGTTATGATTATTTATTTTACCAAACTGTCCTACGAGTTCACTTCTTCATAGATGTTGATTATGATCTTCTTCTTCTTCTTCTTCTTCGTCTTCTGCTTTATCTTCTTCTTTATCTTCTTCTTTTTCTTCTTCTTTTTCTTCTTCTTCTTTTGCATCGTCTTCTTCTTCTGCATCGTCTTCTTCTTCTGCATCGTCTTCTTCTTCTGCATCGTCGTCTTCTTCTGCATCGTCGTCTTCATCTGCATCGTCGTCTTCATCTGCATCGTCGTCTTCATCTGCATCGTCGTCTTCATCTGCATCGTCGTCTTCATCTGCATCGTCGTCTTCATCTGCATCGTCGTCTTCATCTGCATCGTCGTCTTCATGTGCATCGTCGTCTTTATCTGCATCGTCCTCTTCATCTGCATCGTCGTCTTCATCTGCATCGTCGTCTTCATCTGCATCGTCGTCTTCATCTGCATCGTCGTCTTCATCTGCATCGTCGTCTTCATCTGCATCGTCGTCTTCATCTGCATCGTCGTCTTCATCTGCATCGTCGTCTTCATCTGCTGCTGCTTCTTCTTCTTCTTCTTCTTCTTCTTCTTACTTCTTCTTCTTCTTCTTCTTCTTCTTTCTTCTTCTTCTTCTTCTTCTTCTTCTTCTTCTTCTTCTTCTTCTTCTTCTTCTTCTTCTTCTTCTTCTTCTTCTTCTTCTTCTTCTTCTTCTTCTTCTTCATCTTCTTCTTCTTTTTCTTCTTCGTCGTCGTCATCCTCCTCCTCCTTCCACCCTCCTCCTCCTTCCCCTCCTTCTCCTTCTTCTTCTTTCTCTTCTATTTCTTCTTCTTCTTCTTCTTCTTTTTATTCTTCCTCATCCTTCCCAATCCTCCTTCTCCCTTTTCTTCTTCTTCTTCCTCTTCTTCTTCTTCTTCTTCTTCTTCTTCTTCTTCTTCTTCTTCTTCTTCTTCTTCTTCTTCTTCTTCTTCTTCTTCTTCTTCTTCTTCTTCTTCTTCTTCTTCTTCTTCTTCTTCTTATTATTATTATTATTATTCCGTTCACCAGCTTAAAGTTCTGTGTGCTCGTCCTCTTCTGAAACTTGCATGCACAATATTTTTTTTTTCACTTATCTGTGTACAGGCTGCTACCCCTACTTCGAAGAAAATTCCCCTATTGAGTCGCTTTTTCTGAAATGCTGGTAACGGGGGGTGCAGGGGTGGGGTGGTGAGGGGAGGGGGGGGGGGTAAGAGTGCAGTGGGTCATTTCCCCACCTCCCCCAAATGGGGCCCCAGAACACAGACGGGGAGTTCTCCATAGGATCTGATAACATGATAAATTATTCTAATGTAATCATTTTTTTTTTTTTTCTAAAAGCAAAAAGGAATGTTAAATGCATAAGAAAACGCCTTAGAAAGTAGATTAACTTTAAATGAGATACTTTCAAGAAAGGTGAATAAACCAGATCAACATTTCGACAGTTGCAGATATCAACAGTTACACGACAACATTACTCTCTAAAACCTTTGTTACCAGTGGTTTTTCAAAGTGGGAGGGTTCGGAACGGGGTCGGCGGGGGCGCAAGGATGAATTAATAGGGGCGTCAAGCAACTTTTGAAGTTGGGTGCATTACTACTTGTGATAATATGTTATAATAACATGTTTGTTTTCCCTGTGTCTATCTAGACTTGATTCTGTCTCTAAAGCTCGTGTGCCGTGCCAAAGTTTCTGGGGGTTGAGTGACCCTCAAATCGCCACCAAAAATGTAAATCCATAAGCTGAAACCTAGTCCATTAACTAATATCTTGCTCTAAATAAATAAAAAAATAAAAAAAAAACCATAATTCCAAAAGCATAATTACAGTTTTATCGACCCCAGCCTTATCTCAGTTCTTGCCCAATTTTAGAATCGAAGCCGACAGACAATATTCTGACGTCAACTAATCTACGCCAAGATTTAGCGTCATCAAGACCTAATGCAGACTTCCAATAGATAGTTCGCGTAATGGCCGCATTCATTTCGTTTTAAAAGAAACACAATTTAACGAAGCTTAAGTTTATCAGTCCCAAGTAACGCAAACTAGGCAAGAAACACTCCCTTGTGCGTCCGAACTATTGCATGGTGTGTTCTATTATATATCTCGTTTGGTCAGCAACATATTAAGAAATCCGGCCAACTCAGCGGCCATTTCCAATGTAGACTGCTTTAAAAAAAATATTAATAATGCTTCAGTCTTACCTTAGGAATATTATAAAGAGATATAAAATCAAACTAAAAGAAGACCAACAAGTTTCACAATATAACCAAACATAAACGGAAAGTGAACGTTGCGACTTCAGAGCCTTCATCGGCACATTTTACAAATCAACACAACCACATGTACAGACATGAATACGCAAACTTAAAAACAGTAATTTAAAATAATACATCACAGTACAGGCGAGTATGACGGATTGTAAAATCTTAAAGGACTGAATGAGTTAGAAAGTAACAACTGTACTTAGTAATTTTTTTTAACATTCTACAACAGCAGAATGTGTCTATAGTCGAGGTGGTCAAAGGAACAAGAGGCAGAACCTTATATCTCTCTCGACACCTGAAGCGGCAAAAAAGGACGTGAAGAAGAAGACTAAACTACTTTTACCAGACGTGTGTGCACTAGGGCGTTTAAGTACGAGGAAAAGTCAATAGGTGTGTCACAACTGGTTGTTTAAACAAAACAAAAACAAAAACCTAAAGACCATAACAACTTGAAAACCATTTATTTGTACACATACATTTTCCCTTAAATTCCCACGTAACATAAACCAACATTAATGTACTTGTCTTATCGTGTTATTATTCCTCCCAAATCTGCTGCATAGAACTCCGTGCTCTGTTTTCAAAACAACATTTTCACTTCGCATTCAACTTCTGCGTCATTTGCGAAATGTCTCCCGTCAAGGTAGGTTTTCAGTAAACCTAAAAGGGGGAATCGCTAGGGGCCAATTCGGGGCTATAATGTGAATGTTCCGGAAGTTCAAACCCTAGATTTGTAATTTTCTAGTGAGTTAACCGAGCCGTATATGGTCTGGCAGTGTCATTTTGTGTTTTTCCGTCTATTATCTGGATACCCACCTTGAGCACACTTTCTCAAATTTCAGTCGATCATGCATTATGTTGTATACTGAACCCTGTGAGCAGCCTATTGCAACTGCTACAGAGTCAACCGTTACTCGCCTGTCAACTCTAATCATTTCTTCCACCCGCTGCACGGATGCATCTGTTGCAATCACAACAGGACGACCAGATCAGAGGTCATCAATAATCGTAGAGCGTACTTGAGAAACATTTTTACCCAGCTTATGCACCGCTTATGAATGTCCCTTGCAAGCAGCCCTTTGGCTGACCCGGCCCCCCCCCCCCATCCCACACACACACAACAAAACGCACAACAGCACGTAGTTCTTAAAGGGTACCCTCCGATAAGCACAGTTGCCATTTTGTTTCTGTGTTGCGAATGCGCATGCAACATCTAGCGCCGCCTAGCGAACGGAGACATAAAGTTCGATGTTGCTATCACCTAATGACACCTTTAGAAACCACCTACGAATTGTCTTCCCTTTGTATATGATATAATAAAGTTGCATCTATTTATCCAGAACATGCCAACAATTATGTGTTCTATTAAACAGCGGGGTTTAAATGACATGACATTAAAACTACATGTACTTGATCGTTTTCGTCTCACTAAAGAATTACCTATGTAAACATGGCACTGTTTTTGTTGTCAGACAAACCGCAAGCTTCACACGCGACCACGTTTGCAGTTTATTCCAAGTGATCTGTCAGCAGTGGTTCTCAAGTTGTTGCCACATGTGCGCAATTTTTATCTCGCTGATTCGTAAAGATATTAAATAATAGATGTATATTTGTATGTCTATCTGCATGGGTGTCCGTTCCTCTACTCACCAACCCATATCCACCCATTCAACCAAGCATCCAACCATCCATTTAACCATCCTTTCAAACAACCATCCATCCATCCATCCATCCATCCATTCAACCAACCATCCATCTAACCATTCATTTAACAAACCAACAATCCATCCATTCAACCAACCATCCATCTATTCATCCATTTAACCATCCATCCATTGATTCAACCAACCATCCATCCATTTAATCAACCATCCATCTATCCATCCATCTAGTCCGTGAGGTAGATTTTTTTTCTGTAAGACGTAAGTCTTCGAAATCCCGCCCCTAATAGCGTCAAGCTGTCAGATGAAAAGTACAAACTGTATTATGATGTCGCTACGTATGCTCGCACCCCCATTCCCTCTGCGGCGCAGCCTGATGCTGCCTCTTCTGTGTATCACAGCACGGCATAGCCCTGCATCCATCCATCTATCCACCAGTCATCCCACCATTGTATCCAACTGACATCCCATCCATTCCAACATCCATCCATCCAGCCAGCAATCCATCCTACCATTCAAGAATCAGATATCCATCCAGAATCCCACCCATATGCATACACTAGCTACCTACCTACTTATTTATCTACCTAAAAATTTGACTACCTGTCTATATACCTATTTTTTTCTCTCCCTTCATCGCTCTGTCACTCGTTCTATATACATAAGGGACACTTGATTCAAATGAAAGATTAAAAAAAATCTTTTTAGGATTCAAATATTTCGGTCACGTTAGAAAGATACGGCACTCTTTTTGGAAAAAATATATATACTGTGGATGGGGAAGGGAAAGGGGGGTGAGGTGGGGGTGGGGCGCATAGGCAGGACAGCAAAGGGTAGACACTGATACACATAGGAAGAAAACATCAGGAGATGGAAGAACAACAGTCTGAGAGCGAGTACAACCAAGACGAGAGAAAAAGAACGTTGGAGATCCATCTCATTCAACGAACAAAAACTTTGAGATGGCTCTTTATTGATTGAATGTCATCTCCCCGTGTGGATTCCGGGACGCCGCAGTGAAAAGGGGGGGGGGCGAAAACCCACCCACTGGCCCCACAAAAAGAGTGTCGAAAGATGTGACTAATTAGGGATGCTTACTTAGCGGCAGTGCATCAGCCTGAGAGGTGAGGCACCAACAATCTGCATACAAATAAGCCAGATCTCTCAATCGAATGTACTCTACATCCAAGACCCAAGTATTAGAACCAGAGCAAAGTCCAGAAGTGTACAAACAACCAGAATGTTCCACTGCAGTTTACAGCCGGTGAACGACGAGAAGGAAGAATAGGAGAAGAAGACTGAAGGCAAACCGAGTCAATAACTTATCAGGTCCTCACTATCTCTCCAGCGCTCGAACATTCCAATTTAATACAAGCAACAACTTGTAAAAAAGCAGTATCATTTCAACATGGCTGTTAACGATATCAAGCTGACTACATATCACATGACATTAGCAGGAAAGGCTGCTGGGTTTTTCAGCAATGACAATGGCAGAAGGCGAAATAAGTTAAGTCTGGATCTATATATCTGTGTATGCAGGAGTAAACGGTAAAGAACGAGCCGACTAGCGTGCCGTTATACACAAATGCATACAGAAAGAAGCATGGACAAAGCTGATTTTTGTCAATGCTGTACGGACTGGGTAGGCGGATAATAATGAATCTCTGACACTATGGCGTGGGAGTAAGGCTTGGTGAAGCACACAGGTGACGCGTTCGATGTTAAGATAGGAGACTGTAACAGCTTATCATGGGGACAATCAGTAGAAGTACCTGTGGGTGTCTACTGCACCGGGCGACTTGAGTACTTCTTCTTCTTCTTTTTCGCGGTCACCAGCTGTAAACTCTGGCGGAAAGTTCTGGTTGTTCATTCACTTCTGGACTGCAGTCCTGTTCCAAAAACCTGAGTGTTGCATCCATTTTACAAATCTGACTCATTTATGTGCAGACTGTTGGTTCCTTGCCTCTCAGGCAGATGCACTCTGACTTCAAAGGAAGCTCCCAATTAGTCAACTCTTATGACATGCTTTTGGGTAGGCAGTGGATCTATTCTTGTTTTCCCTATAATAGGGCATCGGAACCCACACGGGGAACTTGAGTACTAATTAGAATACATAATGTGCATTAACGTAAATTGTGATAACATATCATTGAAAAAAAAAAAAAAAATACAAGAGCATATTGATTATTAATTTAAAAAAGCGACAACAAATAAAGAGATCCAAGCATTAAACGAGGTTTTTTTATTACGTTTTTCACCACCAGAAAGAGAGTGACTTCCCTTTCGCTTAGTGAGCGGCTAGCAATATGTCTTTTTTTTTTTTTTTGAACTCGTCAGTGGCCGGCGGTATCGCATTTTCTATATTCCACGATGTGAGAGCTTTCAACAGTCTAAACACACGCAGAACTGGCCCTAACCTCAACCTCCCCCACCCCAGAATAAGGAATACATGACCTAATCAGATCCATACCTGCACACGACACGACATGGCCCACCCGATAGACACGGATAGACATAAAATACTAGCATCAAACACTAGTTAGTTGCGTATCCTTTACAGGACGTCGCAGAACCAACCCTAATAGCCCCTGGCTGTTGTGTTGTTTTTCTAGGCAATTTACATCCAGATGTTAGTTTGCCATTGCTTTCTGGAAGGTGGGCTTTCTAGATACCACTGTCGAAACCAACGCAAGGCGCATTGCCCGCAGCTGGGATCGAACCTGGCATCCCGGCATTACGAAGCAAAGCGTTTGCATCGACTTAGCCACAGAGCCGACGCATCAAACACTATACAATGAAAAAGCAACACCATTAGTTGCCGTAATTATAACTCATATTGACAAGGACGAGGCTAGCTCCCTAGTCAGAGGCTGAACATGGCTAAGTTAAATCAGATGAAAGAACGAAAATCATTAAAAAGCGATTAGACAATAAACGGTTATCTAAACCATTAACATATAACTAATCCTCTACCAGTTTAAGAACCACTGCTTTACACCACCCGGGTATCACTAGCGAACCTAGCATACCATACTAGATCCGATTCCTGTCTACCAATGTCATGCCCTTCAAGCAGCTTTGCAGGTAAACAATACCTCCCCCAACCTCCTCCCAGGTACATTTCTATCATCTCATTGTTGTACACACGAATCCAAGTACCGAAACGAGAAAACAAAAAACGTACCTGTTTATGTGAGCTCTCTATCAACAATCGATAGTGAATAAATTCTAATCTATTCACGATACAGAACGCACAAAAACAAGATAAGTATTCAGTATATGCTAACACAGTAAGCACAACCATAAAGCGGGCAGAACCGAATCCAGGTATTAAAAACATATCTTGGCGAGGTTTTACAAAGCGAAAAGCCTCCTACCTGCTCTTGTCAGTTAATGTCAGCTGATTTTTTGTATAAAGCAAAGGTTGTGGTTGGCTGTATGTACACAGGTTGCAGAATATCTAGGCATTTGAATATATATATATATATATATATATATATATATATATATATATATATATATATATATATATATATATATATATATATATATAATATATATATATATATATATAACACAAGAAGGATATTCTTCTTCCGCGTTCCCTCTTAGAAGGGGCGTTGCATTTTGTTTTGTGGTTTTCAGCTAAGCTGTGATCCACATCGTCATTAGCATGAAAAGCCGTGTTAAATAGCGTGGGCGACCATGCCTCAGCACAAACTGCGATCTCCGACAGAATGATCCATCAGTTCATGCGTTGAAACCAAGA